>JAOTAX010021850.1:0-32026 GCA_025629825.1 Erythroxylum guanchezii
TGTTTCCGCGTAATTGTGAAATGACTGAAACTGCTTCCTTTTAACATGGAACAAACGGTTTTTTTTTTTTTAAAAAAGTATACTGAGTTTTACCGACCGACTGATGTAGTACGCCACCCTCGCGGGGCACGGACTCGGATATCACCAACGATATCGGGTTCGAGTCACTCGGGAGTGGGGTGTTACATATAAGGTGTTTATCTTTTACTTATCAAGTATTTATCTATTTGTGTAAAAAGGTTTTAAAGTTCAAATCACCCAATTGATCCCCTATTAGATGTCATTTAAGTTAATAAAATTTATGACAACTAGGGAAGATAAGTTTGCTAGAATAATGACATTAATTGCTTTAAGTGTGATATCCTTTAAAGTGGACCAATGATATACCCACTATTTTGTGTTAAAAATTTTGATATAACACCCTTATTACCAATCTTGAGAATTTGAGTATATATGAAAGTGCATATTGGATAACATTTGAGTGTATATTATAAGAGTATATATATATTGAGCATATTGTTGTAAGTATATGATCTTGGATTGAGAGAAAGTTGCATGGAAATGCATATTTAAAAGGTATGTAATGTGATCTAACTTGCTACTTCGATTATGACCATTTTCACAATATTTTGTTATCATAGAAAGGCAGAGTTTATTCAAACAAATGAGTTCATTTCTAATATTTTGATGATTACAAGATAATAAGTACTAACCAAAGTTGAGTTTATTGTGATAGATACCTAAATTTCATGTAAACCAGGGTTAAAGAGTGTTTTATTCACTTAAGAAAAGGAATAAGCTTAAATACGTGAATATATTTACAAGAATTGGAGACTTTATATGATTTTATTCACTTAAAGAGTTGATTAAAGTTGTTTAGAAGTTACTTAAAGGATTCTAAAAAGTATTCACATATTTGAAAACAAATAAAAAAGATATCAACATATGGGAGCATCAAAAAAATGAAATTCTCTTTGGAGAGCATTCTATTCGGTTGATCAAATAAGGTTGGTCAACTAGATAGTGTCGTTGGTAGTTTCCATAAATAGTAGGAAATTGATTGGATTAGATAAGTTCACCAAATCGGGCTTCATGTTTTAAGGCACAAACATTTATATATTTGTCCCATATATAAAGAAATGATCTTAGTAATGGATGGAAGATTAAAGACATATATAAGAAACCTCACTTGGAGTCAAATACATAAGAGAAACAAAATATTTCGAGTGATATAATGTGAGCATGCTTTAGTTTCTCTGAGTTAAAAGTCCACTTGACTTTGATTGATCTTATAAATTCGAATGCAATTTGCTTTAACGTACATCTACAAAAACAATGATTATATTTGGGCTTGGCATATGAATTTTACTAATCAAGCTAGTATTTGGATAGATTTTACGTATAATATTTCAAGTAACAATTGGTGTACCTTTAGAATAACACCTCCTACTTTAGGGTCTTGAGATATTGACATGTGGAAAAATCCTAACTTGTTTGCGCGAAGAGAGCTACATATTGAGTTCTCATAGTTTAATCGAATCTAAAGATAAAGTTTAGAAAACAATTGAGCTTTTCTATTTATAGAGCATAGAATTTTTGTTATAATGATAATATTATAACTGAAAAAACAAAAGTGGGTAAATTGTTTCACAAACTTTCCGCAAACTTCTTTGGCACCAACAAAATAAAAACAAGCAAAACTGACATAATAAAAACATCAGAAATTTGGTAACATAGTTCGGCACACCTTACCTACGTCTGTGGGGCCCTTACCTAGCTTAATAACATTCACCAAAGTACAATAGATTTACCCAAGGCTTTACTGAGCCAACACCACTCAACCCTTGACACTATCTCTCAACCTCACTTCCCGTGAAAGAATTTCAAACCTAATAGTACAATCGCCTCGTACTAATCTTAATAGAAGATTTTTCTCAACACTCTTTTATAACAAGAATAGTAACTAAATCACTCAAGTGATTAAACGAACAACTCAACACTCAAGAAAATAATAAATAAAAATAGCTCAAGTATTTAATCAACTGAGAATTAGACAACAAAATACTTGAGATAAAAAAAGACTTCCCTATAGATTTATCTCATCGAAATAACTCAGTTGAAACTCTTCACCATAGCTAATTCTTTCTACATAAAACAAATCACCTCAGGACATGTTAATTGCAAAAATAAGAAAACACTGCGGCTTCACAAAAACTTCTTACCCATGAACACTGTTTTCACCGTAAATCCAACACCACCACAATATGCGTTATTTTCTCGTTCAACGTATATGAAACATAAGATGCAATATTCAGCTCATAAAGAAAACACCATACACAGCCAGCCAATTTATTTCCAAGACACATGTGACCTCCATTGCATCAAATTGATCCACGCAGGTTGCTTCCACTTTCTACCAAAGGTGAGACACTATTTAACTGGTAAAAAACCCTAAGTAAGCAGCTCAATTTTCTTTTACCATACGTGACCCACGCAGCTTCAACAACACACACCATTCATTTGTTGCCGCAAATTCACCTCTAGGTTTTTCTTCAATTACGTGTAGTATTAGACTTTTGTATTAAATCAAATATGTATGCAACACATCCTGTAGAGATTCACGGTCCTTGTGTCATTGAATAACTAAAACCCTTCCTCCACTTCATTACCACATGCACGTTCTCCAATAAGCAATTAATGCATACTTATGGACAATTAATGCATACTCCAACGTTGCACTTTCTCACATAAACTATATACCGTATATCCCAACAACTATATGATCTTCACTTCAACTTTGTTAATTCAAAAAAACTTGTGTAGCACTAATATCTCATCATTAGCTCACTTATATCACTCCCACATTATACACCAAAAAGATTAACTTCTATCGTTGATTAAAGATATGCACAAATCTCCTATATAATAAGAGTTCCACTTTAATTCAAACATGCAACAACTTTATCCTTTTAATTTCATCAATCCACCAAATCTACAAATCCAGCAGTAATTTTCAACATATCCAGTCATAAGATAATTCCAATATCACCATGATGATAGATCCATAAGTTATATCTTATATGTCCAATTAAAATGCCAAAACTAAATAAAAGATATATACAATATATCCTAACAATCTCCCCCTTTTTGGCATTTTTGTCACAAGTTTAGAACTCCAAATAAATAATTATAATTGGATATATAAAGATGAAATTCACAATGCTCCTCCTTAATCAAACATCAAGTTCCAAAGAACATCACAATTATCCAATCATCTAAATTTCTCCCCTTTGAGACAAAAAGATGCCAGAAAACACAACGAATAGTCACGTATATACCTTAAAATCTCCCCCTGAATAGAATATTCACCATAATAATCTGATGTCTCCCCTTTGGGACAAAACAGTATCAAAATGCATAATCATAAGAATCAACCATAGGTGCAGTGGAAGAATCATAAGCACACCAAAATGACAATATACTACCATTTAAAATATCGAGAGATATGCCTAAAAGATAGAGAGATACTCGAGAGAAAAAAATACTTCAAAAATGTAAAGCACACTATCCCTGTGCCCCTTGAAAAATCTCAAACCTGGTGTTTTTCTTTGGCTTAAATGAAGATGTGTAACATAAGTAGCCTGCAAGTTCTCGATAATCAACCCTTTTTCTTTCTCTTGTTTTTCTTCTTTCGCTGACATCTCCAATGACGTTTTCTATTGGATGATTTCTTCAAATTCCAGATAAAGAATCTCGATTCAAATCAGCTTCTAGTGTTTTGGGTGATTCATCATTCGAAGTAACTGAAAGTTCTTCAGTTCGTGCAGTTACTTTCTCAGCAGTAACTAACTGCATATTAGTTTCTGCAGTTACTTCCTCAGCAGTAACTAACTGCAAATCTGGGCAATTTCTTGTTTTTTTTCACTACGTTTTTGTGTTGGTACTTGACCCTTTATAATCCAAGCTTGCTTCGATATCATGGGATGCTGCTAGAAATTTAATGGAGAGTGTCTAGATTTTCGATTTTGACCCCTTTGAAACATTATCTGTAACATCTTGTAGCATCTTGGCCTTATGTGCCCGATAACTCCGCAAAAATGACACATCGTTACAAATTATAGATTCTTCCTCGAAGTTTCTTCTTGGACATATATGGATATGCTATCTTTCTTCTTATTCATTTTAGAGCACTCACCCTTATAGCCAATACCTTGAAGATCCCATTTAACTTTACCAATTTCCAACAACTTTTCAAGCTTTTTGGTACCTCCATTTAACATTCTCAATCCCTTTTTGGTACTTATTAATTTCATTCTAGCTTCACCAAGCTCATTTGACGTCAACGTCAATTTCTTTTCTAACTCTTGTATGGTGTTCTTCATGGAAATATTCTCTTCCTTCAATCTTTCATTCTTTCTACGCGTTTTCACCCATTTTTTCATATATAGCCTTGTAATCCTCGTAACTATTCCCTTTTTTATCATCTAGGTCACTTTTGTCGCTGACATAATTTGATATTGGATCTTGAGCTAGATTGTTTTTGAAATTTTCATATTTTCTCCCTTTTTTGACTTCAGTTACTTCCTTCTCAGTTACTGTTAAACAAGTAACTGGACTTTTGCTGTATAGGGTAACTAACGCAGAACCATTATCGATTTCTTCTTCATTGTTATATTTACTACCGGAATCATTTCCACTCCAAGTGCTCGTGAAGGATTTTCCTTTTCTCTTCTTCAAAGTATTTACACATTCGGCTTGAATGTGTCCAAAACCTTGACATTCATGACATTGGATTCTCTTTGCCTTCTGTTCACCCTTTTGTGTCTTGACTTGTTGTCTTGAATTATTACTTGATGAACTTCCGCCATATTATCTAAAGTCAGGTCTATCCTTCTTCATTCTTTTCACCCATTTACCAAAATTTCATGTGAGTAGTACCAAGTCTTCGTTTTCATCTTCCGCATCATTTACACTTTTTTCGATTTCCACCTGTAGTGCCTCTTTTGCAGCCATGTTCGCGAAATAGGATATGCACCAACTTGCTACCAAGTTCTGAATCAGTGACCTTGCTATGATAACAATTGAAAAACCAAAAGTGGGTTAATTGTTTCGCAAACTTTCCACAAACTTCTTTGGTACCAATAAAATAAAAACAAGCAAAACTGAAATAATAAAAACACCAAAAATTTGGTAACACAGTTTGGCACACCTTGCCTACGTCTACGGGGCCCTTAACCAGCTTAATAACTTTTATCAAAGTACAATAGATTTACCCAAGGCTTTACTGAGCCAACACCACTCAACCCTTGACACTATCTCTCAACCTCAATTCCCGTGAAAGAATTTCACACCTAATAGTACGACCGCCTCGTAGTAACCTCAACAGAGGATTTTTCTCAAAACTCTTTTATAACAAGAATAGTAACTAAATCACTCAAGTGATTAAACGAACAACTCAACACTCAAGAAAATAATAAATAAAAATAGTTCAAGTATTTAATCAACTGAGAATTAAACAACAAAATACTTGAGACAAAAGAAAGACTTCCCTATAGATTTATCTCATCGAAATAACCCGGTTGAAACTCTTCACCATAGCTGATTCTTTCTTCATAAAACAAATCACCCTAGGACACGTTAATTGCAACAATAAGAAAACACTATGCCTTCACAAAAACTTCTCACCCACGAACATTGTCGTCATCGTAAATCCAACACCACCACAATATGTGTTATTTTCCCGTTCAGCATATATGAAACATAAGATGCAATATTCAGCTCATAAAGAAAAGTCCATGCACAGCCAGCCAATTTATTTCCAAGACAAACGTGACCTCCACTGCATCCAATTGATCCACACAAGCTGCTTCCACTTTCTACCAAAGGTGAGACACTATTCAACTGGTAAAAAACCCCAAGTGTGCAGCAAGCTCATTTTTCTTTTACCACATGTGACCCACGCAGCTTCAACAACACACACCATTCATTTGTTGCCTCAAATTCACCTATAAGTTTTTCTTCAATTATGTGTAGTATTAGACTTCTGTATTAAATCAAATATGTATGTAACACACCCTATAGAGATTCACGGTCCTTGTCTCATTGAATAACTAACCATTCTTCCACTTCATTACCTTAGGCACGTTCTCCAATAAGCAATTAATGCACACTTATGGACAATTAATGCATACTCCAACGTTGCACTTTTTCACATAAATTATATGCCTTATATCCCAGCAACTATATGATCTTAACTTCAACTTTGTTAATTCAAAGAAACTTGTGCATCACTAATATTTCATCATCAGCTCACTTATATCGCTCCCATATTAAGTCAATACCGCATATACAACAAAAAGATTAACTTCTACCGTAGATTGAAGATATGCACAAATCCCTTATATAATAAGAGTTCCACTTTAATTCAAACATGCAACAACCTTATCCTTTTAATTTCATCAATCCACCAAATCCGCAAACCCAGCAGTAATTTTCAACATATCCAGTCGTAAGATAATTCCAATATCACTATGATGACAGATCTATAAGTTATATCTTATATGTCTAATTAAAATGCTAAAACTAAATAAAAGATATATACAATATATCCTAACAATAACTCCTAGGAAAACTTGTGTTATTGAAAGGAAATTTATTAGAGAGAGTTTTAAACACCTAAAAATCCTAAAATTTGTCTTGAGCATTGAAAAAATAAGTTGTACCAGTTTTCTCTTCATCCGTTAAGGAAGAGATATAGTTGATTCGACATTCCAATAGAGTTAGTAGGTCAAGAAGGACTAAATCACCATAAATTATAAATGTTTGTGTTTTTTTTATCTCTTCAGTTATTTTATATTACTCTCATGTAATTGTTATTTTCTTTGTTATATATCTTGTGCTTAAACAAATTATTGTTAAAGTATATTTTGGTCTATTGGGTTGAAACTTGAGAATGTAGAGCCACTAGGTAAAGAGACTAATAATACCTTGATATTTCCTTTTCTTTTATCTCTAGTTTAACCAATGATGTAAAAACTGGACCGAATTAGTCGATTTAATCGGGTTAAGCATGAATTTGATTGGTTTTTAGTTCAGTTTTTAATTTTGACTGTTGTCAATAAAAACTGACAAGTTTAATAAAGAATCGTCTTACTAAGAAGAAGATGGAGAGCCAAAATAAATGCTTAAACCAGCCACTCTATTTGGGTTCTAAAAGTTTGAGAGTTAGAGATTTGATGGATACAAAAATGAAAAATCCCATTTCAGATAAAATAAAGATAGAGAAAATCGAAGGCAAAATAGAGATGGATGAATAGAAGGAAGAATTTGAAGATGGAAAAACCTTATTAAGGGGAAGAAGAAGCATTTACTTTGGTGTATAATGAAAGGGAAAAAGAAGAAAAAGAGAGAGAGAGAATTCCCCACTCACACATCACCAAAAGGCATCAAGTTCTTCATCTTTGACTCAAACCCCCAAAATCAAAAGAAATCGACTTTTAATCATATAATGAAGCATCTAGGTTGGGAGCAATCACACAATGACACAAAGCATAGACCCAGGGCCAATTAAAGATAATGGTGAAGGTGATAGATATGCTTCATTTTATGTGTGTACAACTTAAAATGAAGTGAGAACTACATAATATTAGCATATTTAAGACAAAAGGTGAGATCTTAATCTAGGCCCATGCATATGATAATGAGAGAGACTGAGAGGGAAGAGTAGAAAGATGAAGCAAAATGGCGAAAATAGTAAAAAAAATCAAGAAGTAGAGAGATAAATGATAACAACTGCTTACAAGTGAACTAAACCAGACCAATTTACAACAATAAGGCTAGGATGGATTGAGACAGAGAGTCAAACGATCACTTCATTGCTAGTTTTTCTCGCTCGTTCATGTTATAGTTGAGGAACTAATTGTTCTTGATATGTTTTATGCGATTTGCTAATGGCAGTTAAATCAGATTTGACCATTGATTTTCTTTCAAAGAAGCGAGAAAATACTAGTTTTAATCTTAAATACTAACATGGTGAAAAAAATGAATGGTTAAAAAAATAAATGAATAAATTATATGGACCAATTATATATATATATAGCAAAAAGATGATGTTGTACACAAATTTAATACATAAGTTATAGACACATTTTAAATTTTATATACCAAAATAAGACCTTTAGGAATATTAAATCATGAATATTAAATTATAATGAAATTATTTACTTCTTTAGAAAATTAATCTTTAAAAGTTATGTTTAGGATTTTAATATTAAAAAGACAAACATTAAAATCAAATGATTAATTAATAAATGGATTAATTTTTAACAATAAGAGTTATTGTTTATTGAAGTAAATTGAGCTAAACTGAAAAGTTGATTGATTTAAAATTTTTACTTATTGTTTATTATATATCAATTTTATAGTGGTTTAATACCCAAATCAACACTAAGCAAGTCTGAACTTATTGAATGCTTGCCTTGACATGTTTAAAGACATACTATGGTGTTCTTGATTTAAATTGTTGCCTTTACTTAACGGAGAGATTTTTGGAGAGGTAACAAAATGCCCCCAGTACATGGTCTTACGACTTTATGGAGACTTGTGTTTTTAGCAAATAGTCGCCCAGGCATGTGGTTAGAGCCCCGGGCTCCTCCTACTGCTTGGGAGAGATTGACAACTTACTATGTTCCCCGTAATTTATAAGAACATTATGTAGTCTTAGTAAGAAGGGGAAGGGTTAAAGATATATCGATATAGTAATAGTCTAAATTTGAAGCGCCCCTTGCTTCAAAGAGAGGAGGACGAGGCAGTGGATTATGAATCCACCATGCATGGGTTCAATTACTGTCGTTCGCCAAGTGATGGGAACGATGGAATCTATGAATACATATGTATATACAACAAATTTCTTTTTTTCAAAAAAACCAGATCGGTTGCTCAAGATTGAGAATAGTTAACCGATTGAACTTTTAAACCTTAAATTTTTCCTATGATAGGTTCGATATCCAGTTCAATTTTTAAAATATTCAGTTTAACAATGACTTGCAGTAAGTGTTGGGAAACCGGGTAGGGATCCGATCCCAATCACAGCGGAATAATCATAAAACTTTTTCGTGACTTTTGATTTCTCAAAAACCAAGATTCATTTAATGTTATAAAATGATTAACACGAATCATAATAAAGAGAAAACTTAATTCCTACCTTATTCTGAAGCTTGATCTTTGTCTTCTCCTATCCCTCGAACTATTCCCGAAACTAATCCATCTCAACCACCATAGCCGCACAAGCGTCTGACCTCTAATGGTATCCATAAAACAGGTTGAGAGAACTCTATAACTCTTACAGAGAGGGTTAAGCATAAAGTACTAGCTCCATAAAGCTTAAGCCTATTTATAATAAGCTTTGAACGTTTTAATAATTTAATTGAAATTAAATTCTAATTTCAATTAAAATTTAATTAGAATTACTAATAATTCTAATTAAATACCAATTATGCTCATATAAGATTCAATAACAGTGGTATGACACGTGGTGGTTCAAATGCTCAGGAAAGAAATCAAGGTAATGTTTATTCTTTTCCTTTATGCTCTCATTTTGGTAAATCCAATCACTTGGAAAGAAACTTTTGGCATAAAATAAATATGATCATGGAAAAAATGTAATTCAATGCTATAGTTGCAAATGATTTGGTTATATAGCTACGAATTGTGAAGGAAAAGATCAAGCCAATTTTCATGAAGAACAATATGATGGGTCAGGTAATTTATTTGTTGCTTATTTAGTTGCTAATGTTTCTATATCCTCCAAAGTGTGGTATTTAGACAGTGGTTACAGTAATCACATAACTGGCAACCGAAGTTCTTTGGTTGAAATTGATGAAACATTGAAATCTAAACTGACCTTGGGAAATAACAGTCAAGTTCAAGTGTGTGGTATTGGCACAACTGTTGTAAGTTGTAAAACTAGTACGACACTCATTAATGATGTCATGCATATTCCAAATTTGAGTAATAACCTTTTGAGCTTGGGTTAATTATTGAAGAAAAGTTATTATACTATATTTAACAATGAAGAATGCATGATTTATAACAAAAAGAGTTGGAATTGGTACATTCAGTAAAAATGTCTGAAAATAAAATATTTTTGATCATTTTTTCACAGTTTGATCTTATAGCATTTATCACCTCAATTGATGGTATAGTTCTTTGGCATAGAAGGTTTGCTCATATTAGCTTTCGTAGACTACAAATGTTGTATAACTAGAAGATGGTTATAGGCTTTATTTTGAAACTTGGATAGGATCGGCCAGCTATCCGGTCCGGGTGACCTCTAAACACTAGTCTTCAATTGAACCAATATGAACTGATAAGAACTGGGACTGGTCGAATCCGTTGGCCACTGGTTCAATGAATTTTTTTATTTTTTTATTTTGCTTTTTTCATGTGTTTTTAAATTCTTTCAAAAGTAAAACCTATCTTTTCTCTAGAAATCAAACAGAAGTATAAAAAATTATATTATTTGGTATATTTTTCTATTTTTTAATATTACTAATATTATATATAATTATTACGTAATTATAACGTCACACCGATTCGACCGGTGGTCAAATCAGTCGAACTGGTCAAATCGGTGACTAATAAAGCTTCTAGTTCGACGTCCGGTTCGGGTTTCAAAACCTTTATTATAGGTTTTACCAGCTATACACAACTGAAATTCCTATAATTATGAACCTTACATTTTTAGGAAACATCAAGGTCCCCAACGGACAAGTCATAGAGAACCACTGAACCTTTAATGCTAGTTAATGTTGATATTTGTGGACCAATGCATACATTGTCGGTTAAAGGAAGTGAGTATTTTCTTATTTGTTTTTTATGATTTCTCGAGAATGACTTGGGTGTATTTATTGAAAGAGAAAGCAGAGGCTCTTGAGTTTCTCATGAAATTTAAAGTTGAAGTTTCTCAATCGATCACCAATATGAGCTGTTGAATGAAGAACTCCTTATAAAGCTTGGTTTGGTAGAAGGCCCAATGTTAGTCATCTACGAGTTTTCAATTTTATTGCCTATGCTCATGTATCATCAGAATTAAGAAGGAAGCTTGATGTAAAGAGCATCAAGGGCATTTTTATCAGTTATAGCAAGGAGACAAAGGGCTATCAACTTTCAATCCCATTATTGGAAAATTAATTATTAGTTGTGATGTCATCTTCAATGAAGAAGATGTTTAGGATTGGTCAAGAAATGATGCCTGCATGTACTACTGGAGGTATTATAAAATCTAATTTAGAGTCTCTTGACTTGAATTCTACTTTGGATGCAGATAACACCAATACATTGCACAATACACAAAAGATTTTACTTCGGATTCTCCCCCAAAAAAAGTAAGTTTGTTAGAAATTTATGCTATTTCTAATTTTGCTTATTTTGCCATAGAACTTACTTGTTTTGAAGATACAACTGATAAGGGAGAATGGGTTAGAGCAATGAAAGAAGAATTGACAACTATTGAAAAACTCAGACCTAGACTTTGGTTGATTTGCCTTATGGGAAAGATACTATTGGACTTGAATGGATTTTCAAGTCCAAGTTCAATTTAGATGGTTTATTGGAGAATAACAAAGCTCACTTGGTCGTGAAAGGGTATACCCAAGTTCCAAGTACTGACTTTTCTGAAACTTTTGCTCCTGTTGCTTGTTTGGATGCAATTAGATTATTTATAGTTGTGGTTGCACAAAAATAGTTAGCCTATAAATCAACTAGATATAAACTCCACCTTTCTTAATGGTGACCTTGCAAAGGATGTGTATGTTGAGCAACCAAAAGACTTTAAAGCAAAGGGATCTGACCACAGGGTTTACAAATTACAAACAAGCACTCTATAGGCTCGAACAACCACCATGAGCTTGGTATGTTAAAATTGATTCCTATTTTCTCACGAACAATTTTGCTAAGGAGTGCTAATGAGCTTACGATGTATGTCAAGAGTTGTGGTAATGGCTATTTGATGATATGTTTATATATGGATGATATAATTTATAGTGATAATTCTTTTGGCCTAATGAATACATTTAAAGAGGCTATGCTGGAGGGCTTTGATATGTCTGATTTAGGACTCCTATATTATTTTTTGGGTTTAGAAAATGTTCAAAATGTAAATGGGATCTATCTTTGTCAAAGGAAGTATGCTATAAATTTACTGAAGAGGTTTGGAATAGTGAACTGCAAGGTTGTCAAAACTCCCCTTAACGCCAATGATAAATTCCTCTTGGAAGATGGAGTTAATAAGGTGGATGAGACGTATTTCAGAAGCTTAGTGGGTGGTCTAATGTATCTCACACATTCTCGACTTGATCTAAATTTTGCAGTAAGTTTGATTTCTCGTTATATGCATAGTCCAAGCAAGCATCATCTAAAGAATGGTGAGATATTTTCAAGGTATAATAAGTTATGGGTTTAGGTATGTGAAAAATGAAATTAAGGATCTTATAGCTTATTCTGACAGTTATTGGGCTGGTTTAGTAGATGACAAGAAAAACATAACTGGGTTTGTGTTTTGCTACGATGGAGGAGCTATTTTGTGGGTATCAAAGAAACAATAGGTGATTGCTTTGTCCATTACAAAAGCTGAATTGCTTGTCAAGCAATATGGTTAAAAAGAATTCTTCAAGATATGAAACAGAAACAAGTGTAGCCAACAAATATTTATCGTGATAATAAATCCACAATTAATCTTTCAAAAAATGTTTTTACACTAGGATAGAACCAAGCATATTGAAACTAGGTATCATTACATCAAAGAATTAGTCACCAAAGGAGATGTTGAATTACTACATTGCAAAACTGACGAGCAACCTGCAGATATGATGAAAAAGCTCTAATTGAGAACAATGTGCAAAAATTTTGCAGTATGATTGGAATTGTCTCGCTTGCTTGAATTAAAGAGGGGAATGTTGACTAATTCAAGTTTTTATTTTTCCACTTTCTTATCACATGTTCCACCTTCTTTCTTTCTTTCTGCTGCTATTTTTTAGTGATAATATTTTACTTGTTTCACCAGTGAAAAAATAGGCTATTGCTTCCTATTTGTAAGGACCTAATGCCTATATATTTATTATCATTGTTTTGAAGTTTCCAGAGAGAGTGAATAATAAAAGATGCATTTATTTCTCCACTGTTCATCTTCTTTTCTCTTTCTACCGTAAGTCCTCCAATTGATGTCATGAACTAATCTAATTATCATTTTCCTATTAGCCAACATATGTTTAACCGTAGCATTCTTATGATAGCTCTCTTCATGTCTCTGAAGTTTAGATTGCTCATTCATCACTTCCAGAGTAGACCATCTGTTAAACCACAAGGTTATGCTTTCTTCATTTCCAACTTTATAATATACTATGTGTTCAACTGTGTTCCTTATCTCCTGTAACATTCTCATGGTAGGAGAAGTGCTTTTCGGAATCTTAATATTCCATATATTGGACTTCCGAATGTAGTATTCTTTAATCCAATCTACCTACACATTTTTTTTCCTTGATCAATCTCTGTATTCTCTTTGTAAGCATGGTCAGATTGACTACCTTTATGGGAATGAAACCCAATCCCCTTTGATTCTTAGGATTGCATACCTCTTTCCATTTAACTTTAGCCTTACCTTTATCTTTAAAGGCTCCATTCTAAATAAACTTCCCGCATAATTTGTTCATTGATTTAAAAACAGAACTTGGTAGGATAAGATGTAAGGCCTATTAATTGAAGCTGCTGTTGAGGTTATTAGCTATTCTCTACCAACCTTAGATAGAAATTTAGAACTTCAACAACATATTCTTGTTTTAATCTTCTCTAGAAGAGGCTTAAATTCTAAGTAACTTATTCTTGTGGAGTTGAGTAGGATTCCCCGATAGGTGAAAGGAAGTATCATAACTCCAATGCTAGTTATAGTTGTGAACCATTGAGCATTATGAGTTGCATTTATTAAGATATATATACCATTTTCCTCCTTGTTGATATATAGACCTGATAACCTACTAAAGATCTTTAAGATGGTCATGAATGTGCAGATTGAATGTTGATATGCTTTAGAGAATAGGAGACAGTCATTCACAAAGCTAAAGCTCAATATTCAAAACCTTTTACATCTAGAGTGATATCTGAATAACCTACTTCTTTCTACCAGTCTTGCCAATAGCCTATTGAATACTTTTAGCAATGGAAAACAAAGAGGTATCTTTTTACCCCTTTGATCCCTTTAAAAGTCAAACTATTGATCAAAATGTTGTAGATGACCCTTGTGATATAATGCTCTATCCAATCAACGAACAACCTATGGAATCCATATGCTTTTAGGCAGTGGATAATAAAATCCCAATCCATTGAGTCACATGTCTTCTAGAAATTCACTTCAATTATGCAATTCATTCTCCTCCTCTTTCTAGAGTAACTTCTAAGAAGTTTTTGAGTAATTAGGATGTTATCTCCTATTTATCTTCCTGAAGTGTAAGCTCCTTGTTATGATCCAATGTGAGCTGGGAGAATTCTCTTCAATCTTTCAGTCAAAATTCTAGAGATGATCTTGTATTCAAAATTGCAGCATGCTATGAATTGATAGTCATTAATTGTCTACTGTTTTTACCCTTTGGGAGTTAAGGATATTAATTTATCTTAACAACTTCCTTTGTTTAAAGAATTCATCCACTTCTTCTATAACCATTATACTTGTGAGACACCATGTCTTTTGGTAGAACTGGATATTTGTCCCAGCGGGGCTAGGAGCTTTCATAGGATTTAGTGTCTTTAGGACATCCTCTATTTCTTGTTTTGACATAGGTTTGGTCAATAGTTTCCCTTCCTCTTGTAATAGCTGATCCTAAAGCACTTATCTGAGAAATTGTTCTTTCGTGTTGGTTTTTGAGGGAGATTGTAGTGTGGTTGCAAAAAAAGTTTCCACCTCGCTTTTAAATCTTTCCCTGATGTGAAACAAATTTTCCATCCTTTTGTAGGGAAATTATTTTTTTAGAGGCCTTTCTAGAAATCACCTTTTACACGAAAATTAGAATTTGTCTCCTTCACTTATCCACATTTCTCTAGATCTCTATTTCATAATGGAGCTTCCAACTATAAGAATTGTAGTATAATTTAGGTGGGCCTGTTTCTATGAGTTTTGTAAACCTGGATTATGAGGGTTTTGTTTAGTTATTGTGCCTTGTTTAAGAGTTGCGTAGCTTTGTGAATTGCTTGATGTGTGCTACAAACTCTATCACTATTGAGAATCTTTAATTCCTCCCTTATTCTTTGAGTCTTCCTAGTGCATATGTATTGCTTAGTGCTAATCACTTCACTTTTGAGACCTTTACTGATAACTTCCTTAAAGCAGTACATTACATGGATAATTGTTAAAGCAGAAGGAAGATCTAAAGGGTCTTGTGGAACTTGATGTGTTAACCACTATAGGTGAGTGGTCTGAGCATCTTGGGTTAGGAAAAGTGATAAAGGCTATAGGAAATTCTTGGAACCACTCAAGATTGGCCATGCTTCTGTCTAACTTCTTCCTTATAAACCAAGGACCGTTTGACCAGGCAAGATTTTTTCCTCCATATAGTAGATCCTCCATCTCAATGTCGGTTATGCATCATTTGAATTCATCATAATAATTTCTCATATTGTTGTTCCCCTCTGCTACTTCAAGATTTATAATAGAATTGAAATCTCCAAGAATTAGCCAAAGCCTCTAATACTTGATGCTATGTCCCAGATTTTACTCTGTAGCTCTCTTATTTGGAACCTATGATTGAATCCATATATTGTTGAAACATAAGTTGCCTATTGTGTTTTCTTTTCCATGATTCTCATGTGAGTCATTTGTTAACACCAGAATCCTCCTACTAAAATGACAATAGTTATCTAAAATTATCCAACTTCTATATAAATGTTTGAGAATAATGCAATTATCCTTTTTAATCCTTGTCTCCAACATGGAAAATATGCCAAATTTATTTTCATTAATGAAATTCCTAACATCTAATTACTTAGGAGGGGCATTTATTCCCCTAACATTCCCACAACAATCATGTTTCCACTATGGAAGAAGATTTTTTCTTCTTTCTATCGGACTTCCTTCTTCCGGGAGTAGCATAACCATCTATTTTCTCTTGTATTTCCCTAGCATCTTCATCTTGGCTTTGTTTTTTGCTAACTAAGCAGCCTATCTCCTTTTGATTATTATTTTGGATGTTCTCTTTAATATTCACCATATTTAGTTTAAAGGCTTTATCACCAGTGGTGATTGGTTCCTTACTATTTGATTATATTCTTCTTACACATTGTTATTTTCCTTTTATCTACTGTTTCCCCCTCCATCTGCTCTTGAGGTTAGTCCAGTGAATTCTCCTGTTCTAAAAACTCTACCTATTGGTTGCCGTATCTTTTTAACCGAGGAATCAAGCTTCCAAGCATATGTGATTTTAATAGTGTCCTCAAATTCCATGCTGTCATTATGCCTCATAATAGGAATTTCATTTGGCAAATCCAAACATTAAGGTTTGCCTATGTAACTAGCTATGTTACTATATCCATTAGTGGTCCAATATTTAAGAGGCACATCGTGGGTACATTTCCAGATGGAAATGTTGTCTCCAATTTTGCAATAATATGGGTTTGTTTTGTATATGTTACCTTCTATAACCTATGTCCATGTGCGCCTACTAGGAGGCTTGTCTTGCTATTTTTTTTCTCTGGAGAATTGTTCTAAGTAGGGTCGCATATCAAGTGTTATGCTTTCAGATCTAATGTTGAAGAAGGAATTTGTGGAGCTGGTGATTTGGTGGAGTATGGCGGGAAATTAAGTGTGTTTTCTGACATGGCTTGAAGGGGTATAAAGGTTGGTATTTAGAGCAATGTTATGAATATTGTATCGGTACTAGTACTAAATTTAGTTCTAGTATGGTACTATATTGATACCGGTCAATATCAAATACCATTATGGATAATTTTTTAACTTTATAAAATAGTTCTTAAATTTTTTTAAATTGCAAAATAGTCCTTCAATATGTTGTTTATTATTTTATAATTATAACTATGTAATTTATAATTATATATCAACCATGTCTTTAAAAATTATAATGATAAAAATTTAAAATAACAATTTTTTATTAACATTATTTTTCACATATTTTACATATAAATAATAACCACAATTAATATGATAAAAGATCATTTAATCACCATACAAATATAAAATTAAGAACAATACAAAGCTTTTAAAATATTACAATTTCATCATATAATAAATAATAATTACATCAAAATATCAAAGAAAAACTCATAAATATTCACAACTTTTTAACAATTACAATTTATAACAAAAGTTTGTACCGAATAACTAACTAAAAGTGAAACTTGAAATAAAAATATTTACAATTATATATATATATATAATTTAAATGTACATAAAAATACGTGAAATTGAAAGAGGAAGAGATAAAAATATGAAACTTCATTTAATTCAATACTCGCTCAAATTGCATTAACCTTCATTCATATTTGATATAGATTTCACATCATTGAGAGGAACGATATTATCACCATCATTCCAATTAATTGTTTTAATTTTTGCATTAGCCTGACCTAAACATAAAGGTTTGCCTACAAGCTACATTACTATTTTCGTTAGTAGTCTAGTAAAGGCACACCGTGGATACATATCCAGATGGGAATGTTAGTGGATCTAATATCTTCAATTACTATCTCAACTCTCCAATTTTGCAGCATTGTTTTGTAAATGTTATCAGCTACAACTTGTGTCCGTGTATGCCTGTTGGGAGGCTTATGTTGCTATTTGTTTTGCTTTGGAGAATTATTCTAGGTAGGGTCGTA
Organism: Erythroxylum guanchezii; assembly: GCA_025629825.1. Lineage (NCBI taxonomy): Eukaryota > Viridiplantae > Streptophyta > Magnoliopsida > Malpighiales > Erythroxylaceae > Erythroxylum > Erythroxylum guanchezii. The sequence goes on from JAOTAX010021850.1 coordinate 17,872, forward strand.
TTTCAACTGTTGTGCTTCCAGATCTAATGTTGAAGAAGGCATTTATGGAGCTAGTGATTTGGGAGGGGGTGGCAGGAAATCAAGTGTGTTTTCTCACATGGCTTGAAGGGGTCTAAAGGTTGGTGTTTAGAACAATATTTTAAATATTGTACTAATACCAATACTAGATTCAGTTCTAGTACAGTACTATATCATTACTTGTCAATATCGTATACTGTTTTGGGTAATTTTTAAATTTATAAAAATTGCCTTAACTTTTTTTAAATTACAAAATAATCCTTCAATATGTTGCACTATATAGTTTATAATTTTACATCAACTGTCTTCAAAATTATAATAATTAAAATTTAAAATAACAATTTATTTATTTATACTAACATTATTTTTACATATTTCACATAAAAATGACAACCACAATTAATATGAAGAAAGATCATTTAATTATCATACAAATATAAAATTAAGAATAAAATAAAGTATTTAAAATATTTCAATTTTATCATAAAACAAATAATAATAACATTAAATCATCAAATAAAAAAATAAACATCCATTACTTTAAAAAAGTTCATGCTTAAGAACTATCTAGAAATCAAACCTGAAATAAAATATTTATAATTGTATTGCATATATAAAATTTTATATATATATCAAATATAAGTTAAATTAAAAGAAGAAGAGAAATAAAAACATGGAACTTGATTTAATCGAATACCCGCTCAAATTGCATTGGCCTCAATTCTCATTTAATACAAAATTTTCGTCATTAAGAGGAGCTTAATTATCACCATCATTCAAATTCATTGCACTGAATGACATGTCTATACTTTCTCATCCAAGATTATTTTCCAAGTCACTCTCATATATCAAACTTGGTTCCTCAAAAATCCAATCGGTCAAAAGATCGATATTATCAATGCAAATTGAATCTATAAAATTACTTGTTCTATTAAGAATCCTAGTCAACAATAAAACTAAATGATTATAAAAAATTATATTTAACTTAATAATGATAATAACATGGCTTTCTTGAAGGTTTAAATTGTATTGAACAAAGACTAAATCATTCAATATTTTGTGCTCTAATTTATTCCTTTTCTTGGAATAGATGAATTTAAATGTGTTCTAATTCTTTTCACATCTTGTTGTACTCACATATTCACTTAGAATTTGAATTACAAATCTTTTTAATTCTGGAACACCACTTTTAAATTGGTCACTATAACTGTAAATCAACAAAAGTAGCGTTATAAATAAAATAAAGTGATGATTAATTTTTAGCAAATAATTAATTTTCAACAAATAAAAATGTGAAAAAAACATACTTGGATTAAGTTTATCTCTTTGACGAATAACAATTGACATCTCAAAATTACCAGAAACATCCTTGTTAATCCCCATTTGTGGGTTTAAGAGATTTTGCATCGGGAAATAACTGTTGTAATAATTAATAACATTCCCTTATCAAATAGACACTAGAATTTAAAAATGCCTCTATTACAAATATAAGAGAGTAAAGTTGTTTTTCCTATCTCTCATTGATGACTGCAAGATAAAGTGTGTATAAAGAAGACCCATTTTCATATTAGTCTTGATTGCTTCTTTCTCCCTCTATGACATCATAAAAATAACTCATTATTACTTTCTAATCACTATCAACCAGATGAAATATTTTCACCAAAGGTTCACAAACTTGAATAACAAATTGACATTAGAATCAAAATTCATTACCTTCAATTATAATTTTAGAAACCTCTAATGTAGCATTAGACATAACATGTTGAGATGTAACTCACTTATCACTTGTAAATATTTGTTCAAATCTTTCTTCACGATAATAAAAATTGAAGTGATAAGAAATTTGTTGCAAATCTTATAATAGTAGGACGAAACATTCCTATCATTGGTGAAATCATTTCACATTAAATTCAAGATCTATGCATGATTGTAGATGAACTTGGTCATTTTTTTTGCTTTTTGCATAATCTCATCAATAATAGAAAAATACTTAACATCTCCTATAGTTTTCAACATCAAGTCAATGTAATGTTCAACATAAGGATTCTAATAAAAAGAATTATACGTACTTTGCAATCTTCTTCTGGATGCTTGATAAGTGAAATCATTGTCAGTGATAAATTGAACAATATTTTCTAGCTCAACTTTATTCACAACCTCATCGAATATTTCAAATAGAGTATTAGCATTCCTAATAAGTTCAGATGCATCAACAAACTTCAAAACATTGTGCCCCTTGTATAATAAACCAAAAAATTAATAATAGGCTCATGTTATTTATTTGTCCAACTATCACATATGATTAAACACCCAAAGGTAGCCCAAGTCATTTTTCTTTCATCCAAATAACTTTTAATTTCATAAACAAATATACTCAGAAATTTACCTTTATATTCATCAATTGAGGGAGTTTTGTATCTGGACCATAAGAGGTAATAACATCTATCATAGGCTAATAATAATAAGATTGAGAAATATTAAATTCTATATGTGAATCATATCACCATTTAGTCATTGTCATATCCACATTATGAGAATGTAAGGTATTATGGATTAAAGGTTAAACTCTAGAAATTGTTTGTGGTGCAAAAATAATTAAACACCTATTTTCTTCTTTTCCTAACATCAAGTACAATATTTCCTTCTTGTTAGGTAGGAATACTACCACCTTCAACATTCTCATTATCACCCTAAACACTAACAAAGGAACTTACATGACGAATTTTGTAATTCAATCTTTGTCTTCTATCTTTTTCATGTTGATACTTTTCAAGAAAAGACTTTATTTGTCACTTCACATCATGGATAACTTTTTTTCAAGATTCTACATCACCTTGGACCCCAACTAAATGTTTCTTTAATCTGGTGATTCCTCTACCTTTCAAATGTTGTTACAAAACAAACAAATAGTATGATTTTCATTTTAAGAACCAATCCAGCATGAACCCAAGTTGGATCACTAAATCTTCTTAAAGTGGTTAAATTATCAGGAGTATTTAATCTTCCTTTCATTTATTTGTAAAAATAAATGAAGACTCATCAAAATTAAATTAATAAATTCACATACTATTTTCTACCATGTATTTAACTACCTATAAGATAAGATGATAAATGTATATTTGCTACTCATAAGATAAGATTAATATTTGTGATTTTATTTCCTGACAACAATAAATAATATGAAAATGAAAACATTTAATTTTCTTAACTTAATTACATATATTAAATGATTTAATCATATATTAAATCTTAAATTTAAATGATTAATCATATGTTAAATAACTTTTATATACAAATAATAATTAGCAAATTGTATGTTTCATATAAATTAATTACCGAATTAACAACATAATGCATTAATTTTGATCTCATTTTTATGATTACTAAAATAACAAATAATATGACATATTCTTGCATAATTCACAATTCACAATACTTAAGTATTCTTCCATAATTCATACATAATATTATTTTAATCTCATTTCTTCATAAATTCATAATGCCTAAATGTTATTGAAATTGAATCAACTCACACAAACAATTCCAATGTTCAAACCCAAATTTTCTAATGCATATTTTATAAATTATTCACAAAACATACATGACAAAACTAAAACACAATGTAATTGTAATTCAGATTAGAAACAAGCAACTCAAAACACCCAAAAAAAAAAAGAAATTGCAGTCAGGGATTAGTTAGGTTGAGTCGGTTGGGTCTAGATCTGAAAAATGGAAATATTGATTTCTATGATCTTTCCAGGCAAGCAACGGTGGTGAATGGTGATGGTGGATTAGTGTAGACAACTGTGGAAAGGTGGAGACTAGAGAGATCAAATTTATGCAGCCGGTCCGGCTAGAGGTGGAGGGCAAAGTGCAACATTGGGCAGGTCTGACGATGGGGCATGGCATGGTGCTTTGGCAGTGGTTGTAGACGTTGGCAGTGAGTGGCTAGCTATAGTGAACATTGGAGGAAGGGAGAATGAATAATGAAAGTAGGTTGAGAGGGGAGAGATAGATGAAAATGGGTGGTTTGCCGTCTGCATTCGTGAGTTTGTTTTGTTTTTGATTCCTTTTTTTTCAATTTAGTTTTTGGAGATTTAAAACTATAAAGTACTGATCGGCACTAGACGAAAAATTTGGTATTATCTAGTATCGACGGTTAGTACCAAATGCATTAATTTTGTACCATTTTTCGACTCGTATGGCATGAAATTCATACCTTTGGTTTAGAAAGGTGAAAGTGAAAAAGCTAGCAAGAAAGGCTATCTCTATAAATAAGAATTGTATTGTAGCCATGATAGTTTGGTGTATTGTTTGTGAAGATATTCATCAACAAATTGAAGATAAAGGAAATCAAATAACTAGGAACAATAATTGCATACGGGAATTCAAAAAGATATATTCTCATATTAGACTTGTTAATGATCTTACTTTAGATATTTTTCTAAATTTAAATAACTCTATTAGAGATTATTAGCTTGAAAATTATTATCTCTATAAAGAATATAAGATATTACATCTTTGCTTTTTTAGGCATTATAAACTACATCTAGGAAGAGGATATGAGTGATGTTTTTATTGTAATCATTTATTTTCTGAAACAAATAAATATGACACTCTTATATAAGAAAGTCAGGCTGAATTAAATCATCATACAAATAGATATAATTATTTGTTATTTTCAATTGCCAGAAAAAAGTCATACAAGCCATTAAAACGAAGATTGAAGAATCAGATAAAAATATAAACAGTATAAAAAATTATAGGTGGAAACTCATTTAGAGCTAACTAATCATTATACACTTTATCATTTAAATGAAGGAAGATAAATATTTAAAGATTAAACTTGATGGATTAAAAATAGAAATTGATATGATTGAAATTCAAAAACGATATAATACTATGGAAATACTATTCTTTAAAGTACAACAAAACTTCTAGAACAAATTGCAAAGTTACATAATATGATAAAAACGATAAATCAAAAGGAAACAGAAAATAATTATATTAGAAATCCAATGGAGAAATAAAGGTTAGAGAAGTGCTCTAAAGGCAATCACTTTTACAACTTATTGTACAAATCTTTTTTATTAATAAAAAAGTTTTTTGTTAATTTAATGTTCATGTTCTTTATGAATTGATAGTGATCTTAAATTGAATTAATGAAGTCCTTGATACATTACATAATATGAAGGAAATCATGATGAGATTATGATAATGAGATTCCTATCATTTGTAATAATGTTAGTATCTAAATTATCCCTAGTTATAAGATTAATGAGAAGGGACATTATTAATCTGGACAGACTAGCACATGTTAGACTCCTTGATTAGATCAAGCAGTGGATCTCATGAGTTGTATGCATTATCTAGAGTTAATATGTGGATACTTGCTACAAGTAGTAAGTACATTGGATGACCTACACATTGGATCAAACCACTGACTTTCTGGTCAATTGGGGATCATGATGGTTTTGGATAGGGATCCAAGATATGAGAGATGCATGACAAAACTACACAAGTGTGGTAGTTAGGGTCATTTGATTGTAAATCATATGATACATGTGAATCTTGCTTATCAGGTAAGATGACAAAATTACCCTTTAATAAGCAAGATGGCAAAATTACCTTTTAAAGAAGGGTGGAAGTTTCATGGTAAATTAAGTGGGATTAAAAGCCATTTAATTCCCACTAACTCTCTATTGATGTTGTGAGTTAGAGGAAGGCCAAAGGGTGTAAGAAACATCAATTTTTTTTGCAAGTGTTGTGTGAAAAACAAGAGACTTTTTAGTGAAATGTTCATCATCTTCTCTCACTCTCTTCAAACACTCTCTCAAAGAATACATCCCAAAGCTAGCAATTTATATGTGTTCTAGCCATTCTTCCTAAGAGATTTCAAGCTTTGCTCTTCACGTGGATAACATTAGAGATGTCCTCCTATGGTCGTTGTGGTTTACGACAACCCGAAGAGGTGAAGACAACGAAGAACAAAGGAGATTGTAAGGTACACGTCTTAAGTTCATGTTTTGTTAAAGTAACATCTAATGATACTTGAAAGTTCTTGGCTTTTTTGGTTTTGTTTTATATTTCTATTGTTGTTTTCTATTTTTGATGCATATGATGCAAGATCAGCACCTAATAGTGGTATCAGAGCCATCTTGTGCCTATTAGATGTAGTTTCTATTACATGTGCAATAGGATTGCATGGTTGTGACAGCTGGGGTTTTGTTATTAGAAAATTCAAAATTAAATTATGAAAAAACATTTTCACAATTTTCTTTCACCAATCTGCTCATGATATGTTTGTTGATGGTTTTCGTGATTGAAAATTTATTTTAATGTGGTGTAAATATTTATTTTCGAATTTTATACAACATGCATGAAAACTGTTTTCCTGCAAAACATACGATGTTTGTTAGCTAAATTATTAAGATTGAACATGTTTTTCTTGGAATTTGATTATAGAAAAATCATGTAAAAATATTTAGAATGTTTTTAATCCTCTAAAATTTTTCCAGAATTAATTAAAATAATTAATTTTTCAAACAGTAAACAGATTTGGTCAGTTTTGATAATTGATGGAATTGTTTTGTTTGATAATTTTGTACGTGTATGTTTCAGCTCTAGAACGTTAAATATATTTTTATGTGATAAAAATGTGTTATTTTGATTTCTTATGCATGCCAAAATGAAATTGCTCAATTAGATATTTGGAAAAATTTTAGATGTCAAATTTGTCATTTTTATGTGTCTAGGTGGTGTTTCGGTTATCTTGATGATTTTGGGTGATTCCAAAATTATTTTGATGAACTTGAAATGACCTGGAGATGCATGGAATGATGATTTGATGTTTTGAAAATTTTGGAAAATAATTTTGAATTAATTTAAGTGGAGCATTAAATTTTCTAGTATGTCTAGAAAGTGGCATGTGTGAGAAAATTAAAGTGTTTAATTTTGACATCAAATAATTAATTTTAAGGTTTATTAATTTTTGAATTAATTTCTGGAAATTGGAGTTTAATTTAATTTGATTAATATTAAATTCCAATTTGAAATGACATGTAAAATTAAATTTAGCCGAGAATAAAATTTGTAAGTAATTCAATTCAAGAGTTGAATCGACTTCCAAATTTTAAGGATCCATACATTGTCACAACCAAAAATTATGTGTTTAATTTGACGCATTAGAGAATGCATGCTATGATTGTTTGGACTTATAGGACGGATGGTTATGGACTTAAGCCCAATATGATTGGGGTGTCCATATCATGCCATATAGCTATAGTAACTATATATATATGATATAAACAAGACTATCCTAGTTAGATGAGACCTAAGTAGAAATCCCTCACTTTGAATATTAAAAGTAATGCCTTCCATTAAAATGGTGAGAACCAGAGTTCTTTCAGAGTTAGGGTTGTTGGGCAAACCCAAGTCCGCTCTACATGAATATGTTTGATCCATGAAAATATGATTTTCATATTAATATGTCTGTTTTAACTAAAAGCATTGATTTGTTGAGTAAACCTAAGGTCAACGTGGACAGAGGCAAAGTTGGGTAGTGTACATGCATCAAAAGTTGATAGCTTAATACAAGTGCACATATGAATAGTTGATAGCACTAGATTCGATAGTTGCATTATAAATGCAACTAGTATGATCGATACCTATCGATTGACCTAAGGTGACTTGTTGGGCAAACTCAAGGTCATTCTTAGGGATATTGGATATTGATCCACTCAAAGAACCTCTATACAAGTTCTCTCGGGCGCATATAGAGGGTTATGGATTCGTGAGAAAATAGTGGGAGCGATACTGCATGTTATTAAAGTCCTAATTGACATGCATTTACGTACAGTCTATATTGAACCTTGAAATTTTTTTAATTATTATTGATTTATTTGTTTCGTTTTTTTAGAATTGAGTCACTAATTTGATGGGCATAAATAAAGATTTGAAATTAGATGGAAAGATTTGAATTAAGTTAGAATTAATATGGTGTTTGAGAAGATTAAAGGAGTTAGGAGGTAAATGAAAGAAGGGGTAAAATGGGAAGCCCAAAGGAGAGGAGGGGTATTTTTGGAAGAATAAGACCAAAATGTGGTCTTGTTTAAGAAAAAGAGAAGAGAAACATCGTGAGAAGAGAGAAGAAACAAAAATAAGAAGAAAGGAAGAGGAAGAAAATGTGGAAAGAAGAAGGAAGAGGATTTGCTAAGGTAATCATCTCTCCTTCTTGCTTTTTTAGAAAAGGGTTTAGAGAAATGGATTTGTATGGGATTTATGTTGGAAGAAAGAAAGAACTAAAGAATCATTTTTTATTTTTAGGGATTTCTAATCTAGGGTTTCATGGTGATTGAAGAAGCTTTGGATAAACAAGTAAGTATAAGCATCCTTCTTTTTGATTTGATAAATGAAGCATGTTTTAGTGATGGTTAGAAGTGAAAATGAAGTTGAATATGTGTAGGAAGTTGTTGATGAATGGTATATGAAAATGTTTTAATCTTTTTGGGTTAATGATCAAAGATAGATTATAATGTATTTGTAAATGATTTTGGGTTGAAATGAAGTTGAAAATGAAGTAGAAGAGATAGTTTACGTTTAAGAGGGGTTATATGTGAAAGGTGGGAAGTTAAAATCTAGAAAATGGAACATGTTTTGCGTATGCTTCTGTCAAAGTCATCGCGGCTAACTCTCCTTGGTTCGCTGCAGCCAACTTGAAGGATGAAGTTCGCTGCGGCAAACTTGGGGGTTCGCCACAGCGAACTTGTAAGATTTCACGCGAACTTTTCCAACTTTCCAGCCCATAACATACTTTGGTATTTTAGGCATATCTTTTTGTGTAGTTATCCAAATGGAATGATTTTTAATTTGAAGTACACTAGAGACATAGAGATACAAATTTTTTGAAGAAATAAAGTTTTAATTCAGTCTCTAATAACTTCCATTTTTGGATGGAAATTGGGAATAGAATATTATTTCAGCATAAGAACAGTTCATAAATGTTTGGGGTATAACTTTCAGATTACTTAACCAAATTGAATGATTTTGGTGTCATTAGAAACTTAAGACATTGAGAAACATTTTTTCTAGAAAGAAGTGTTAGGAAATTGCTTCATTTATTTAATCTGAATGATCATGGAAAATTGACCCGAAGGTTTAGACTTTTGGAAGAGTTTGAGTATTTATAATTTATCTTAGTAAATATGCTATATATGGGTCCTCAAATTGTATTGTTATTAAATGGGAAACTTTGTCATTGATAAAGGGAATCAAGGAAAGCAAGAGGATCAAGAGGAGAGACATCTTTGAGCAAGGTTTAAGCAAGGATTTTAAGGTGAGTAATATATTTATAATTGTTGTGTAGCATGGGCAAATTGTCTTGCTTGTATATTGTGTTTTAAATTGCTTGTTTTGAACTATGGCAATTGTTGAAAATGCATTGTGATTATGATCATGTTATTCCTTGAAAAATGTCATGGCATTTTGCATAAACGAAAAGAAAAAAAGCATGATGAGCATGAAAAGTATGAATGTGTGTGAAATGAGTTAAGCATTGAAATTTGATTGTGTTTGGGCAAGAGAGGAACGTTTCGTTAGTCATGTGCACGCTGACCCCATAGCCTTCTCCCGGCTGCCCGCTTGAGCCCATGAGATCTTGAGAATTTGGACTCGTTTTGTTCACGGGGTAAACTTCAGTTTCTCTGTTTCGTTCCACAGAACTCTCGAGTCATTTGTTTGTGCATTATATCATTGAATTGTCAAGTATGATGCATATTTGAGTGTTATGTTTTGATGGATGAATCTTCATGATATGTTCTATGTGATGACTTTTGAACTATGAATTTTTGAGCTAGAATTGTGTATAATCGAATTGCTAGATTACATGATATATATATATACTTTGATGTATGTATAAATATGTGCTTAAATTGTGTGGCTCGTTGTCAATGGCTATAAATATATAAAGCACTGAGCTTCGCAGCTCACCCCATTACCTTTCACTCCGCAGGTGAAGAAAAAGCAGATCAGCATTGATCCTTACAAAGTTTGGCAGTTACCAGGAATATAGACTTTTGTAATTAAGCTAGTTCAAAAATTTTTAGTATTTAGAATCATATTAAGCATAAGCATTAAATTGTATCATGTTCATTTTTTATTTTGTAATAAACCAATGGTGTGGCTTTTGATATGTAAATAAAGTTTTTCAAACTCTTTTTCTTTAGTAATGAAATGATAAATTGAAGTAGTTTCGATTGCGTATAATTATAATTGATTTCTTTGTTAAAAATGGTTCTTTTGAAAAAAAAATTGTATGTATGTATGATTTGTGTTGAATGTTGGTGTTCTGGGTTTTGTCCGAAGGTTTCGGCTGTGGCGAGGCCCAGAGTACGCCGCGGCGAACCTTTCCGGAAGGATTTTCTACTCTAAGTTTGGGGACTTCGCGAAAGGTCATTTTGCTTGACCTTTATACTTTGCCGCGACGAACCTGCCACTACTGAAGCTAAAATTTTCCGAAGTTTGAAATTTTTGGAAAATCAGAGCCTCGTAATAGGTACTGAGACCCGGGCACCAACAGTTTTGGTATCAAAGCTTAGGCTTTTCCTAGGCTTAGAAGGCATAGTAAGATGAAGTATTATGATATGTGATTTTTTTTTGCATTGTTAAATTGATTGATTGTATTAAGTGACATGCATATCATGCATACATTTAGGGAATAAGATTTAAAATGAAAGTAATTGAAAGATAATGTCTTATCGAAGGAGTAAAATGCCACCTTGTAAAAGAACACGAGGAGTTTTGCAAGGATCTGCTGCACCTGATTCCTCACCGTTAGAGAAGGGTACTGATGAGTATAGAATCCCAGTAATTACATCTGCATAGGTCACATGTATGAACTTTCGTTAAGAGTTTGGACTATTAGAAACAATGAGAAGAATGGTGTTTTGTTAGGAGTAAGATAAGGAAAGTTGTGAATATTTAGAAATAAGAAATATTACGTAGTCCGATATGTTAGACATAGATTCAGTATTTGTAGTTATGTCAACGAATATGGTAATGGAATTTCGTTGTGGATATGTACATGAATTGAAAGGGATGTGAAAATATTTTCTTGAATTGACTGAGAAGAAATAGAGACATAGGTGAAAATGACAAAAGTTAAGGTGTACAAGCAAAGTAGAATTGAAAGGTTGAACTTGGAATTTAAAATGATTGTTTAATTACTGTGATAAGAGTTATAATCTAGTATAAGATCATGTTAGTGAATATGAGATCAGATTTTTCAACATGGCTATGCATCTATAATTCTAAATTGATTAAGGAAGTACATATGGAAAATTAAACAAATGATAGTGATATATGTAGAAGGTCGCAAGGTTATGTAGACTAGTTATTATAAGTACATATCCGATAATGTGGTTACATTGGTGAATAATGTGATTGAGTACATATGAGATCTATATTTGGATATGGTATAGGAGGTAATCTATGATCCTTATAGTTAAAAATCATGAGACAAATCAGAGTAACGCGGTGGAAGTATGGTATAGGTGATTATGCTGAAAAGGTAACTACTATGGAGAAGTAAGTTTTGAATAGTCATAGAATAGTCAGGGGTTATTCGGAATCAATTATGATTGATGTATCATTAGCACGAGATATAAATTGGTGACCTGCTAAAATTACTTTTGTATGTAAGATGTAATGATCATGATGGTACATACCAAAATATAAGAGTAAACGAATATGCCTCTTATTTCATTGAGTTTTATCATAAAGGATATTTTGATAACGTAAAGTGTGATAGAAATTGAAATTATTGAAATATCATGAATAGTTAAAATTGATCATATTGAGGTGTTAAGAATGGCTGAAACAGCATTGATGATGATAACAGTTGATTGATAAAGATTACATGAATAGTATAGATGATAGTAGCAAGAAATCTTCTTTCGAAGAAGAATTTCAGTGAATTAGGTTAAGCATTTTAGGTAGTTTATATCAAGAAAGACCAATGAAAGAACAAATCAGAAATGAACATGTAATGGGTCAAAAGTGAAAATTTGAGTCATATCCCTGGTAGAGATTTAAGTATAAGAGATAGAGATGTTTTATCGAATCATATCATGTGAATTAAGTGTTCCATTTTGAGGAATGAATAACTATTAATGAATCAAAAGTAAATATTGGAGTCCTATTCCTGACGAAGACTCAGGTGTAAGAGGTAGAATATGCTACTGAGAATGTATGTATTTTATTTGATGTAAAGTATCCAATTATGGGAGTGGCTTCCTGAATTTGAGGAGACATTAATTGCTAATATGGGGAGTATATAGGTCCACGTTTTATTCTGTGTTAATATGTTCGCGAGATACAAATTTGACCTGATGAACGTGTTACCAACATAGGAAGTTAAGATTGAAAATAAATTGAATTGTGTGGAGAAATTAGTATGAATAAGCAAACATTAGGATAAGTCAATGTGAAATATGAGGAAATCTAAAGAATGAAGAAAATCATTTAAGAAAGGTAAGTTAATTGGGAAATTGAAAATAACATGAGACAATGTTACCTCATGGAGGAATTAGTTATTTAAGGAATTACGAGAATTAATCACGGGCATATGGAACTTAGGAAATATTTGTTCGAGTTAACAAATGCCCTAATAGCACTATGGTATTAGAGATTACAACGATCCAAGCAAAATTTGATGATATATTAAATGAATTCAAAAAGTTGAGAAGAATAGTTTGAATACTTGAGGAAAAACATGTAAATCGTATGAGTAATGAAAGTAAAGGGAATTTTGAGGAATTATAACACCAATAGTAATTATATCGTCTGGATTTATAGATTTTATAGTATACAATGGTGTTGTATAAGAGTTTAGGATAAGATCCAATGCAACATGATAAAGTGATTTCATACGCAGGGAGACAATTAAGCCTCATGAGATGATTAATTGATGTATAAATTTGGAACTTACTACAATAGTGGTCGTTTTAAAAGTTTGAAGACATTAGAAGTACATAAACATTTTGAAATATACAGATCATTTAATTGGAGGTAAATATTGAGTTGAAAGAATGGAATACGAGACTGAGACAATAGATAGAGTATTTGAAGGATTATGATTGTACAAATGAGTACTATACTGGTAAAGCTAGTGTTGTAATTGAATGCATTGAATAGAAAATTCCATAGCAGTGTTTCACAAATTTGGATATTGAAGTTATTAAATCTAGTGTAATAAAAAGTGCAGAATGGAGTTGCATTTGGGGCAAAATGAAGCGTTATTAGCTGCACTGAAAATTTAGATCAGTTTCACATGAACAAAGCCCAATCTGAGGGTTCAGAAATGGTGAATCTTACTAAGAAATTGGAAATGAGTACGAATTTTGAGATCGAATAGGAAGAATGATACTTTGTAATTGAAATAAGAAGAATGTGTACCGATAAAGATGATTGAGCAAAGAGATTGTTAGAAAAGTACACAAGGTAACTTAAGCTATACATCCTAGTAGGGATACGCTAGAACATCATTTAGTGGCTAAGAATGTAGAATCAAGTGACTAAATGTTTGAATTGCCTACGGTCTTAACTGTCGGAGATATGCCTAAAGCTTATAGTTAGGAGTTCATAGGAACATGAGATCAATGTAGAGTTCTATTTGACGTTAAGTATCACAATCATTATCATAGTGATTTCATTAGAATACTGTAAGAGGAGTTAGATGACAGAAAGAGTTGTTCGCTCTTGCATTTATTGGATCGCGTACGGTCCGAGTATTCACAATACACTGTGGAAAAGAGCATACAACAATATGAAGTATAATCGAAAATACCAAGGATGTACGAAAATACCTTTTTTCTGTGGATAGGTTGCTTCATATTCGGATTCCAAGACACTACAAACGCGAATGCCCTCTACCGGTATCCACACGAGTATGTACAATCCGGGCTGCGGCTGTGGTGTGCTAGCGCGTCCTGAAACACTTTCTGAACGCCGCACGATTTTTCTCTCGGTTGGTGGCTAGGGTTTCGTGACAATTGTGTCTTCTTTCCAATGTGACCTAAGCTTCTCTATTTATAGAGAAAACCTAATCCCATTGAAGCCCAATAAGTTTCGGCCCATTATA
>JAOTAX010021866.1:0-12020 GCA_025629825.1 Erythroxylum guanchezii
CTATCTCTTTCTCGATCACCTCCTGCCTCTCTTTGCTCTGCCACCGCTTCTTCTGTCTGACCGGTTTGCAGTCTTTTTGAATACCGAGGGAATGTGATGTTACCGATCGAGAAATTCCAGGCATATCACTCGGTACCTAGATAAAGACCGATCTGTTTTCTACCAAGCAATTTGTGATTGCTGTGGCCAATCCTTTTTCGAGTTCGGAGCCCAAATTTGTGAATTTGGATCGGTCTTCCTCATCCAGTATGACCTGCTGCGTTTCTTCTCCAGGGTTCATCCTCTCACTTTCTTCATCGGCTCTCACATCGAGAGAGCTTGTCAGGACTATCGCTCCCTCTAGTGTCTTTGTTTCCGCTAAATAGCATTCCCTAACGATTCGTTGCTGACCCCTGACAATGCCGATGCCATGGGGTATTGGGAACTTCATCGCTTGATAATCGGTTGAGACGACTGCTCTGAGAGCGTTTTGTGTGGCTCTTCCAATTATTGCATTATAGGCTCCTACAAACTTCACAACCAGGGATTCAACATTCTTCACTACTTGGCATGGCTTTTGTCCGAACTTTATGTTCAAGAGGACTCGAGCAAATGGATAGGCTGATGCTCCTGTTACCCCTTTGATGGGTACCTCTATCGGGAGTAGCCGTTCCTCCAGAATCTCCATTTGCTTAAAAGCATCGTAGTACAGTAGGTCGACCGAGCTGCCTGTGTCGATCATTACTCGTTTCACGTCGCTACCGTCCATATTCACAGTGACTACTAGTGCATCGTCATGAGGACAGCTAACACCAGCCAGATCAGATTCGTCAAATGAGATCACCTCATCAGTTTGTGCTTTTATCGTTGCTGACTGGCCCTCTGCGATCTGCTTGGCATACCTTTTCCTTCCTCTGATGGTGGACTCTCCTGCTGTGCTACCACCAAAAATCATGTTTATGACCCTAACCGATCGGTCATCCTGCCGCCCGGTATGTATGTCATCTCTAGCCCTGGATTGTCCTCTCGTGTCGCGTCAGTCGTCCGTATTCCTGTTCTACCTCCCTCCCTCGTTCGTATTATTTTGCCTCCAAGGCTTTCGCCAGTTGTCAAACCGACCGTTCCTACCCTCATTATTTCGATCGGCATTTTTTTCGTACTTCAAAAATCTACCCAGCCTTCCCCTCTGGATAAGGAATTCGATTTCTTTCTCTGGTGTTGGTATCTTAGTACCGACCGCTGGAAGGCTATCCAAAATCTCCGGAATGAAAAGAGAGCGGTATTGTGTGGATGACTGATCTGGGCGGGAATTCATGGCCAAATTAATTCGGTCGTCCACGATTTTTTCAAGAGATTCAGCAGAACGCCGATTGACCATCCTGCCTATCTGTCGAGAGGGGGTTTGTTATTGCTCCGCCCGAGGTCGCAAGATTTGGTGCCAACTGGTTCTAGCGTCGTCCTTTAGGGCCGCGCTCTGCGCTTTTTGGTCTTGGTTTTGGGATTGTTGCGGTTGATCATGTGGGTGTGAATATGGCATTTGGTTATTCGGGTTTTGAGGGGGTAGCTCGTCTATGCTAAGGTTTTGGATGATAGGTGGAGGGTGTGTCTGGTGATCGTGATGCAGCGATGGGAGGGCGGCAAGTAGTCGCAAGTCCATCCGCTGTAGCACAAGTGCCGCAACAGCGGCTACATAAGGATTTGTTGCCGCTGCTTGACTGATCTGAGTGTTTCTGGACGTGGTGCCTTGATGCCCGGCCCCACGGTGGGCGCCAACTGGTTCGGTCTGATTTTGATGAGGCTGGGCGCTGTTGCTTGGATCCATGAGACTGGTTGATTTTGACTCAGAAATACCTGCAAAACAGTAAAGGCACACCGGGGGTTGACTGCCGGTAGGCCCCTCCGACGCTCAAGTTAGTCTCTTTGTGAGGGTTTTGGTGGCTAGGAATCAAGAATACTAAGGTTCTAAAAGTCGTTCCTTTTTCATGATGAGGTAATGAGTTTATATAGTAAATACCTGTAGGAATTAGGTCAACATTGAGGAATGGGCCGATCGGCCCATGTGTCGTTCTGAGTTTGGGCTTGGACCTAACACGATCGACCCAACCATTAATAAATAAAGAAACAATTTCTAAATGAATTGAATAATAATTCTCTAAACAAATAAAGTTATAAATTTAAAATTTTCTCAATCAAATTGAAATAAATAAATTTAATTAAGAAATATTTTTCTTAATTATTTAAGAAAGCACTTTTATTAATTTTAAAGAGTTTAATTAATTAGTTTCAATTTAATTGAAACTAATTAATTCTAATTCTAGAAACTAATTTTCTAAAATTAATTAGGAATCAATATATTTATTAATCCTAATCATATTAAGAAAAATAGCTTTAATTTTGAAATTAAGATCTCATCTTAATAAATATAATCTCATTATCTTTATAATTTCTAGCATAATCCAATTATGAAAGAAGTCATTTAAAACCTTGACTTGATTCTAATTATTGATTTGATAATTAATTTAATTTAATAATTCAACTCTTAAAAAATTAAACTAAGTTCCCAAAAATTGCTAATAAACATTACTCATTGAAAGTAATTTTCATATATTTAGAAAACTCTTTATCAATTTTATTAGGAATACAAACTAGTTTAATATTCTAGTTTAATCCCTATTAAACTAATTTAATTGAAATTAAGGCTTTTAAAACATTAAAATCAAATAAAACAGGTGGGGTGCGTGCATCCACTTCTTGTACAACAGACGTGTTTCAGAAAATGTAGGCGCACGTTATCGTTTGTTCTTTAGAAGCTTCTCTAAATCATTACTCCCCATTTTCAAACCGACGCTCCTATGTTTTCAAACGACCCTGTCACATTTACAACTATTTCCCTCATGACGCCGCCTGCCACCGTGTTCTTTCAGTCACCACGCTTGTCGATCTCCTTCTCTGCTTCACGTCGTCTATTGCGTTTGATGGGAGTTAATCACCTATCGTCTTAGCAACCAACGCCAATGGCATTACGCTGCTGGTGAACACTCCACCAATGGTGTTCAAGCCACCGGTGAGTTTAATCTCAAATCCATTGAACACAGACCAAAATAAAACAGATGCGCAAGAATGGGCATAAATAGGAGCAAACACAGAGAGACAATCTAGAGGACACAAACAGAATAGGGAGTAGACACGTACTTGGTTTTTCATAATTAACCACACAAACATATGCAACAAAAAAATTGCAACAACTAACAAATCATTGATTTTTAGTTTTGCCTTCTTGTTTCCAGATTTGGGTTTTCTGGATTTCTCTATCCACAAAACACAACCATCGAGCCTTCCCCAAGACTTGAACAAAACCCAAACACAAAACGCAACCACGCAGATAAATGGCAATGCGTTTTCCAGGACGCACACGCACTTTATTCAATTTCCAGTAGTTTTTTTTCTAGATTCTGAGTGGTTTCGGGTTTTAAATCTGAACTTTTTCAGATTTCATTAAACTAAGTTTCATAAACTAGTTCTAAAGGTTCAAAGTGTACACTGATTCAATTTTTAGAACCACAAGCAAAGAGCATATGCGAAACACAAGGCTTAAATCGAATTTCCAAAAACACAATAACTAGCATAAAGCATGTTGGCACCCATATTTTTTTCTCTAGTTAAGCATGTTTTAAATGAATTTTGAGGTTCAGATGGATTTAATTTTTGGGAGTTATTATTATGTCAATGTTAGTAAAATTATGTGATATTGGTAAATTGAATTGAAGTACTAAGATAATAAGGATATTCAAAGGCATTTTTGAAAGACCACTTAAGGATAAAAGATACAAGGCATATAAGGAAGCGCAAAATGGACAATTTAGAATCATTAATGGCAAAATTGAAATAAAAAGTGATGGCTTGCTTTTTAAGGAAGAAGCAAAAACGAAATTGGGAGAAAAGAAACAAAGAGAAGAGAGAAAGAAGAGAGTTCGGTGGAGAAGAGAGGAAAGAAAGAAGAAAAAGCTAGGTTTTGATTTTTCTTGGTCCTAAAGAGTGATCTTGAGGTTATTCAAGAAGGGAAAAAGATAGAAGATGATGAGAGCTTCCATTAGAGCCAACAAACTCTTCATTTGGTGAAGATTCAAGGTAAGTTGGATTTTAATCTTTGGATTTTTGAAAGGGTTTTGATTCATATAGCTTAAGAAACGTATGAGTTTAAGGATTTTAGGATCAATTTTATGAATATGTTCTTATAAGTTCTTCAATTTGTATCCCTATTGATATGGGAATTTTGTCTTTGAAAAAGGAAATCAAAAGAGGTAAGAGGAGCAAGAGTAGAGGCATTTTTGAGAAAAGTTTTAAGTAAAGAAATTTAAGGTAGGTTTCATGTTTATAAGTGGATAATGAGCCATTATGTTTCCTTTTTAGTCAAGAGAATAAAATGATTTCTCAATTGCTTTATAATTGTGGCATTTGTTGCTTTTGAATGGTTTGCGAAATTGCTATATGTTTTGGTGTATGAAATTTTGATGATGAATTGTGAATTGCTACATGAAATGGTTTTTTCGAAAAATTGCATATTCATGAAAAACAAGTTTCTGAAATTTCGCCATTTAGGCAATCTGTTTTCAAGTCATGAATTTCATGTTATATGGGTTTGGGGTAGTCCCTCAAGAACTGTCACGTGCACGTTGACCCAAGAATAGGCTTCTCTCGCTTACTCGCTAGTGGCACGGAGCTCCTTCAAGGACTCCCTCAAGTTTATGACTACATAGGACCATTATATGGGAATATGTAGTGCGTCATGAATATGGACCTACCCAAACCATTTCTAATGTGCTCATGTGTTTATGATTTGTGACAAGTTTGACGAATTCATGATTTATGGTGTTTATGAATTGCTTGATAAGTTAGGAATTTGGAAATATGTGTTACATGGATTTCAATTTAAATTTAACAATGGAAATAAATATTTCAATGGTTTTCGCTTGTTTCTCGGTTATAAACTTGTTACCCACGAACTTTTAAGCTCATCCCCACTTTCAATCCCATCTCCAAGTGATGAGAAAGAGATCGGGTGAAATAAAGTAAAGGCATTCGTTTGATTATGCATATGTTGTATTTTAACTTAGATTGATGTAAAAATAAGACTTTAGACATATGTTGAGAATTATGGGATTTTGTATCTTTTGTTGTATTTTGGATTTTGATATTGATGATGTAATGTGGCTTGGAATGCCATTTAAGCTTTGTAAACATTTATCTTATGATGATAATGACATATGAATTGTGTATGGATGATTGTTAAGTTGAAATATGCATTAATTTAAAGATGAGTTTAAGTTGGAGTTCGGTATATTTGGGAAAGTTATCAAATTAAGAAGACAAATTTTGAATATGGATTGTTGTTGCATATCAGTGAGATGCTATGGATAAGAAAATAGGAATGAATGATGAAATGTAGTTGGATGGTTAAGAATGATGTTGCGCGAGAGGAAGTGAAATTAAGAAAATTTTCAAGTCTTTCATAAGGGTAAAAATTGTGTACTAATTTCAAGGGAAAAACTGGATTAAGTTAGAAAGAATTAAACAAAGTTATCTTCATAAAAGTTGTAGCTTATCCTTTTAACTTTCCCATGATATAAAGTATGAAATTTTTGGACAATGGAGTTGGAAGATATGATCATTAGAAGTTTGGATGCTGTTTAGGATGGAACTTTCGGGACAAACATTTTGATTGAAATTTTGACCCTTATAAAGGTAGAAATTGTTTTTAAGTTCTTCATAAAAGTTGTAGATATTTCTTTTAGCTTTCCGTTGATATAAAGTTTGTAAATTTTGGAGTTCTGTATTAACAGTTATGGAAATTTGAAGTTGAGATATTGGTGAAGAAGAAAGAGTCAAAAGTCCACTCGAATATCGCGGTCGTGCATGCGCACGATCGCGACTTCGCAGGACCATCATAATGTTGCAATCGTGTGCAAGACCACCCGATTGTTGCGGTCGTGCATGTGCTTGATCACGACTTTCCTGTTTGTCCAAGGGAGGTTATTTTCTGAACATACTTTGATCTTTTTGTTATAACTTCTTCTCTAGAAGTCCAAATGACCTGATTTTTAAAGCATTGGATTCATAACTCATTCCTCTATCTCTCCAGAAACATTTATGACTTTTGGCATTGATTCAAAATAGATTGATTGAATCAAAGTAAGGGTATCATTTGGAAGAGCCTGAACTAGACATTTTACTGAACATGCTTCAGTATTTAGAGGATATCTTGATATGTAGAGATCCAATTGAGATGATTCTCATTTTTAAATAAACTAGACACATAGAGCTACAAATCCTATGAAGAGAGTGAATTTTGGTTCGGTCCCTAAGACTTTTAATTTCTGGAGTGAAGTTGGGTATTGTGTACTGTTTCAGTGCAATAGCAGTCCAAAAATATTTGGGCTGTAACTTTCAAATTTTTGAACCAAATTGAATGATTTTAGTGTCATTAGAAACTTAAGACAATGGAGAACAAATGTTCTAAAGAAGCCAAATAGAAATTTCTATTTGAGGATTCCTAAAATCTGTTCAGAAATAGGAGAAATGAATTCGTTTTGATGATTGACTTGTGTGGGCACGCCACCCATGTGGGATGATGGCTAATGAGGGTTCATTAAAACAACCCTACAAGGTAATACGCATGCTCAAGTATTATGGTTTTCAAAGCAAGAGTTGGGCTCCAAAAATGGGGTCTAATAGTTGTAGTATCAGAGCCCAGAATTAGGATCTTACATGGGCATTTTGGAAATATGTATCGAGTTACATGCATTTTGACATATATTAGCATGCAGCAACAGCTGATCCTTATTTTAAGATGTATATGTATGAGTTACATGCTTGTGTAATTGTTAAGAGTTTTACCTGATGGAATTAGAGAAAAAAATGATGCTTTTCCATGATATAAGAAAATGAAAGTTGTGGATAATTAGAAATGAGAAATAGTACATCGGTAAATATGATAGAAGATGATTCAACATATTTGTTCTAGGGGATGCATTATTGAATATGACATCAATATTGTACTGTGAAGGGATACCCTTGAATATGATATGGACGTGAATATTTTATCATGGATTGCTTGATGAAAATAGGGAGACAAGTAGAAATGATGAGATTAAAGTGTACAATTAGAATGTAATGAAAACAGAAATTGTTATGATCTCAAAAAGATGAAATTAGAACCAAAGTGGTTGTTTGATTATTGTGACAAGAGTTACGATCCACCATAAGAATGTGTTAGTGGAATTGAGATCAGAATTTTTTGATGATTGTATATCTATAATTTTGAATTAGTAGTGAATATATGTATGTAAGATGTAATGAAGGATAATTGGAAGATGAGATGAATGACAACATCATATCTACAAGTTCAGAAGGTTAAGTTGAAATGTTATTGTGAGTACCTATTTGATAATGAGATCATCATCACAAGTCAGAATATTGAGTGCATATGTAATATATGTGTGGAGATGATATAGGAAGCAATCTATGACTTAGTGGATATTTGTTAATTAGAGTTCCCATAGTTTAAAGTATAAGAGGAACTAGAGAAACACATGAAAGTACTCATAATGATCAATTAGGGATAGATTGAAATTATTGATGATCTTACAATGAGTAATGAATTTGAAGATAAAGAGAAGAATATCATCTAGGATCAATGGAGATCAAAGTATCAATCGTGTAAGATATAAATTTGTGATTTGTTGGAGATAAATACGTGGACAAAAGGGGATGACTTTGATGATACACACCTAAGCATATGCGACAGTAATTTTGTTTACTACTTCATTAAGTTTTGGTAATTAGAACATTATGACCTTGTAAGAATGATAGATATTGGTCTTCTTGAGGTATTAAGGATGGCTGATAAGGGGATGATGATAATAGTGATTGATAAACATTACATGAATAGTATAGAGGATTGTAGCAAGAAATCTTCTTTCGGAGAAGAATTCCATTGAATTGGGTTAAGCAGATTCAATAGTTTTTATTGAATGAAAGAACAAATAGGAAATGAATACGTAATGATTCAAAAGTAAATATTGGAGTCATATCTCTAGCGGAGACTCAAGCAAAAGAGGTAGAATATATTACTAAGAAAGTAAGTATTTTTGTTTGATGTAACGTATCCAACTATATGAGTGGATTTTTGAATTTGAGGTGACATTAAGTATAAGAGACATAAATAAGATCTGATGAATGTGTTACCAACACAGGAAATTAAGATTGAAAATAAATTGAAATGGATGGAGAAATTAGTATGAATGAGTAGATAGTAGAACAATTCAGTGTGAAATCAGAGGAAATAGAATGAATTAAGAAAATCGTTCAAGGAAGGAAGTTGATTGGGAAATTGAAAATAACATGGGAAATGAGGAATTAGTTATTTAAGGAATTATGAGAACTAATCATGGGCATATAGAGCTTTGGAAACATTTGTTCAAGTTAACAAATGCCCCAAAAGTATTATGGTATTAAAGATTAAAGTGATCCAAGCAAAATGGATCAATTCGTGATCATGATCATAGAGGATATTTGCAATGTATTTGAAAAGTGAAGAGAATATTTTTTAACATTGAGATTAATCTTACATATCATGGATGTAAAAACAATTTTGAGGAATTATGACACCGATATTAATTATATCATTTGGATTTAGAGATTTTATAGTATATAATGATGTTGTATAAGAGAATTGGATAAAATCCAATGCAGCATAATAAAGTGATTTCATATGTATAGAGACAACTAAAGTCTTATGGGTTAATTATTCGAGACATGATTTAGAGCATCTATAGTAGTGATTGTTTTGGAAGTTTGGGGACAATATATGTTTAAGAACATCTTGGATATATAAAAATGTATAGATCATTAAAGTTGAGGTAATTATTGAGTTGAGAGAATTGAACACGAGACTGAGACAATTGATAGAAGTACTGAAAGTTTATGATGGTACAAATGAGTATTTTCTAGTAAAATTAGTGTCGTATCTGATACATTAAGAAGAAATCCCAATAGTAGTGAAACATGAATTCAAATATTGAGGTTATCAGATATAGTGCAAAAAGAAGCATAGAATGTGAAGTTGAATTTTGGGCAAATCAAAGTACTATTCGCTAAGGAATTGAAGATCAGTTCCACAGGAAAGGATTAACCAAGCGTAAATTGAGGGTTCAGAAATTGTGAATCTTTCTAAGAAATCGAAAGTGAATATGAATTTTAAGATCGAATAGAAAAAAATGATACTTCGTGATTGAAATAAGAAGTATGTGTATCAATAAAGGTGGTAGAGCAAAGAGATTGTTAGATAAGCATAAATAACAACCCATGATATACATTCTAGTAGGAATACGCTGGAACAACATTGAGCGGCTAAGAATGTAGAATTAAGTGACTGAATGTTCGAATTGCCGATGGTCTTAACTGTCAGAGATATGCTTAAGGCTTGTAGTTTGGAGTCCATAGGAGCATAAGACCAATGTATAGTTCTATTTGACTTAAGCATCAAAATCATTATTATGGTGATTTCATTTGAATACTGTATAAAGAGTTAAGTGACAAAAAAGAGTCATCTGCCTCTTTATTTGGATGAATAGGGCTAAAGATGGTCAAACACTAGAATGGATTGGAGATGTTACTGATAAGTGAAATTGATATGTGTCAAAAATTAAATGACTCTAGAAAAATGAATGAATGAAGTGGATCAACACCAAAGGTATGGGATACAGTGAGATAGACATAAGAGTAAAGTGTACTGACACTATAAAGATGTGAGCTATGAAGCGAAGGATGAAATGTTTATGAGAGTATCACCTTCCCAAGGTGTGCTTAAATTGAGTGCAAGATGTCAAGTATGCTAAGAAATATCAATATGATCTGATGATATTGGTGTTAGTGACGTAGAAAGTGGAAAAATTGTGAGTAATCTAAAATATATTGAGGAAATAGTTAAGATAATGTCATATCTAAATAAGTCATGGAAGGATTGATTGAATCCGTTAACTAGAGCCATTTGAAAGAAATTATTCGAGTGAAGAAATCACTTGGAAGACTGAGGAGAACATAAGACAACATTACCTTCATTTGTTTGATCAGCCAGGTAAGAATTTCGAGGACGAAATTTTTTTAAGAGGGGGGAGAAATGTTGGCCCCCATATTTTTTCTCTAATTAGGCATGATTTAAATGAATTTTGAGGTTCAGATGGATTTAATTTTTGGGAGTTATTAATATTTCAATGTTAGTAAGATTATGTGATATTGGTACATTGAATTAAAGTACTAAGGTAATAAGGATGTTCAAGGGCATTTTTGGAAGACCACTTAAGGATAAAAGATACAAGGCATATAAGGAAGGGCAAATGGACAATTTAGAATCATTAATGGAAAAATTGAAATAAGAAGTGATGGCTAGTTTTTTAAGGAAGAAGCAAAAACAAAATTGGGAGAAAAGAAACAAAGAGAAGAGAGAAAGAAGAGAGTTCGGTGGAGAAGAGAGGAAAGAAAGAAGAAAAAGCTAGGTTTTGATTTTTCTTGGTCCTAAAGAGTGATCTTGAGGTTATTCAAGAAGGGAAAAAGATAGAAGATGATGAGAGCTTCCATTAGAGCCAACAAACTCTTCATTTGGTGAAGATTCAAGGTAAGTTGGATTTTAATCTTTGGATTTTTGAAAGGGTTTTCGTTCATATAACTTAAGAAACGTATGGGTTTAAGGATTTTAAGATCAATTTTATGAATATGTTCTTATAAGTTCTCCAATTTGTATAGCTATTGATATGGGAATTTTGTCTTTGATAAAGGAAATCAAAGGAGGCAAGATGAGCATGTTGGACTCCGTTTCCGGAGCCTAACATTCGAAGACAAAACGGAACCCGTCATCCTCATAATGGCAGCGAGCCCACAATAATAGAACATCAAACAATTAAAATTTAGTGAGTCACAAGCCAAAATCCAATCATATGAACATTTCATAAATGAATTCTAAAAGAGTTGATACAAGCTCATTTCAAAATACCAAAAATACAAAAAATATGAAATATAAAATACACACGATACAATTTGAATGCTTATGCTTACAATGATTCTAAAATACAAAAGTTCCTAAACTAACTTAATTTCAAAAAAAAAATCTTTAACTATCTTGGAGTTCCAATGCCTTGTAAGGATCGCTAATCTTCTCTTTCTGCACCTGAGGAGGGAAGCGTGGGGTAAGCTACACAGCTCAGTGGCTAATATATTTATAGCCATTTGCAATTGACCAAAGTCAAGCATATGCATGTATATATATATCTAGCAATTCTAGCATTCATACTTTATTCAAACAATTCAAACATTCATCAAATTTAGCTCAAAAATTCATAACATATAACATTCAAATGATTTATGCTTGAGAATCCAATTATGTAATGCACAAACAAACGGCTCGAGAGCTCCGTGGAACAAAATGGATAAATCGAAGTTTAAACCGTGAACAAAACGAGCCCGATTTCTCAGGATCTCATAGCCTCAAGCGGGCAACCGGGATAAGGCTATACGTCAACGTGCACGTGACTAAGAAACATTACTCTCTTGCCCAAACAAAGGCACATAATCAATGCTCAAAATCATTTTTATCAAATGATACGCTTTCATACTTTTCAAGTTCTTTCTTCTTTCCATTCACACAAAATGTCATGTCATATCTCAAGGCATAACAATGATCAAAATCATAATTTAATTATATCAAATATCATGCATTTTCAATAAGTCAATTTCAAACAATTTAACACATATCCATATATAGGCAAAAATTTTCCCAATCACAAAAAAAAAAACTATAAACATATCATCCACCTATTTACTAGCAAAACTCCAAGCTCAAATTTGTCTTTCCTTTGCTCTTAGATTGTCATTCCTTGATCACCTTCAAACAACCAAGTTCTCATTCAACATAACATTCCCATAAAAATTCATAAAACTTCAAAAATCACAAAATGAAATAAATGCTAAAATTGGGTTTAGGCTTAACC
>JAOTAX010021876.1:0-12020 GCA_025629825.1 Erythroxylum guanchezii
TTTCTGGAGATTGATTAAAGTCACCAGGAGGCCACCAACCTCCTACTACATTTCTTCTCCATTTGTGTAACAATTAGTTGCTCTTTTATGCTTGCAATTATGAGTTCAATAAAAGATGTTAAGCTTTTGATTGTGCCTACAAATCTTCTATTGTTTCTCTCCTTCCAAATCTCTTGGGTACATGTTGCAATTGCAACCATGTAGACTTCTTTATCATATTTGGAATGATTTATTTGCAATATCTTTTGTAAGATGTCACTAAGTTTGTTTTGACGGTAGCATAGTAAGCATAACGAAGATATGCATTTCCAAACCTTTGTAGAAAATTCACACCTGAAAAACAAATGGCCTCTATCCTCTTCCTCCAGATTACATAAGACACATTGCTTAGAAACAGTTAGGAACTTTAATCTAGTCAGCATGCTGAGTTTATTCAGTATGGCTAGCTAGAGCAGAAAACTAGCATTATGTTTGAGGATTTTATTCCAGACTAACTTACTCCATCCCAAAATTGCATTTTTCCTATACATTACTTCTTTTGCCTTCCTATTGGTTATGTCCAAAATCGAAATACCATTCCATAAATAAGTATCCTCACCCCCAAAGTGCCTATACTGTGGGATTGAAAGAACTCTAATCTCCTATACTGGTAGAGACCAATTTCCATTTACAATTATCTCTTTGACCTTGGCCTTTTTTGAGAATCTATCTAGGATATCCCTAGCTAGCGGATTTTAGATTAATGCCCCATGACCTATCCAATTATCATACCATAGTGAAATTCTATCACCAACCCCTAGGCTATATATGAATTGTTGAATTTTCTCCCTAATTTAAGGAGTTGTTTAAAAACCCAAGAATGGTTGTCTTTAGGTGTAATTGCCTAAAAGCTACCACCCTAAAGGTGTAACTATGTATCCATTTGATCCGTAGTGATTCTTTTTCACCTAGAATTCTCCATAATCTTTTCAATATTAGGCATCTATTGCTTTTATTGATAGTCTCCAATCCCAAACCTCCTGTTTCTTTTAATGATGTGGGTCCAAC
Organism: Erythroxylum guanchezii; assembly: GCA_025629825.1. Lineage (NCBI taxonomy): Eukaryota > Viridiplantae > Streptophyta > Magnoliopsida > Malpighiales > Erythroxylaceae > Erythroxylum > Erythroxylum guanchezii. The sequence goes on from JAOTAX010021876.1 coordinate 1,048, forward strand.
TCACTTTAGCTATACCTATTTCTCCTTTCCTATAAGAATTGTTTCATCATTTTCTCCACAGTTTTAACCAGTCTTTGCATTAAAAAAATGTGAGAACACCCGTAAGTATGCATGGATATTATAACAAACTTTAAAAGTTGGAGTTACCACCATAAGATAGAGTTTTATTTGTCCAAATTCTTAATAAGGGGAAGACATGCTCTAAAGCGTAGTCTTCACAAAGAGATAGGAATTCTCAGGTAGAGGATAAGGTGGATCTTGATTTGCCATTCCAGTAACAAGGGACAGATTATGAGTAAGATGTGTTGCATTTTTTGAAAGATAAAGAAGCTTTTTTGAAAATTTATACTCAAGCCCAAAATCTCTTTAAATCTTTGTAAGATATCCATCAGTAAAGAAACTAAGTGAATATTAGCCTTGCTTAGTAACATTAGATCATCTGCAAAACACAAATTTGTTAGTGAAAGCTTCTTCCATTTAGAGTGGTACTTAAACAGAAGGGATGAAGAGGTTTTATGCTTCAGCATTAGAATAAGTACTTCCATGCAAATGAGAAATAGGTAAGGAGAAAGAGGATCCCCTTGTCTAATTCCTCTTTTGCCCTTGAACATCTCTGTAGGACTCCCATTAATAAGAATTTCGAAAGAGGTTATAGTGATGCACTCTTGAATCCATTTAATAAACACCTGGGGAAAATTCATAACTTCTATAGTCTGCAATAAAAATCTCCAATTGACACTGTCATAGGCTTTTTGGAGATCCACTTTAATGGTGCAGTTCTGTGGAGAATTTCCTCATATATACCCTTTCAGAAGCTCCTGCATAATTAGAATATTATCATTAATATCCCTTTACTCAAGAAAGTTCCTTAATTCTCATTAATGATGAAATGCAAAATAGATTTCAGCCTATTTGACTAGGATTTTGGCAATGATCTTGTAAAGAAAGTTGGTACAGAAATATGTTTAAAATCAGTCCAAGTTGTAGGGTTATGAATTTTGGGAATCAAACACAAAGAGGTCTTATTAATCTCTTTAAGTAAAATTTCATTGTTGAAAAACTCCTGCATTACTTCTTTGGTAAATTTCCCTGTTTTATCCCTTTTTTTATGGAAAAACCCATTTAACGCGGCTGGCCCTGGAGTATTTGATCCATTCATTTTAAAAATAACGTCCTCTATCTCTTGACCAGTAATTTGTCTGGCTAGGACGTGAGCAGTATCTTGAGGAATCTTGGCAGAAACAAAAGTCATTAGCTCTTCTCTATTAGTTCTAGTAAACCTTTTGGTTCCTAGAAGCTTTTGAAAGTACACCAGAACATCCTCAGCAATCCTAGCTTGTTCGTATACAAACTCCCCTGACTCTTCTTTAGTGGAAGTGATCCTATTGATATTCCTTCTTGCTGATACTATATTGAAAAAGAATTTAGTGCATCAGTCTCCCTCCTTAATCCAGTAAATTCTAGATCCTTGCCTTGATAATGAACAGTGATTTTCCGTTGCTTGCATGTAGTGTTTAAGTGCTTCCTTCTCCTCATTAGCAAGATTCTCATCAGTCAGGTTATTTGCTAGCAATTTCTGGGTGAATAACAGTCTCATTCTCCCATCTTCTATCCCTTTTTTGTGTTTTGTCCTCTACTTGCATTCAACCTCTTCAATTCCTGCTTGATCGCCTTGAGTTTTTGCATACAAGTGAACTGTTTTGTGCCATAAACCTCAAACTCTAAACCCTTGGAAATGACTTCTTGAATGCCCTTCACAATAGTAAGAAAGTTATTCAATTTGAAGGGGTATTTAATACGAACCTTTTTAAAAGGTTATCCACTTAGATAGGGGTGTGATATGAGAAACATAGATCCAAAAATATAGCTTTGCTTTATAGAAAGGTTGTTAACCAGTCAACATTCACCAAGGCCCTATCCAACTTCTTTCGAATAAACTACCTAGAGCTTTGTTTGTTGCTCTATGTAAATCAATGACCTTCAGATTTTAAATCAAAAAGTTCCACATCCTTGATACAATCAAATAGATCTGAATTATAGTTGAATAGATTACAATTCCCTTAAGCTTTAGATCGATAAATATTGGAATTGAAATCACCACTAATAATTCATGATCCTCTACTTGACCCTTTTAGTCTTCTTAGTGAATTCCACAAATCAGATCTCTGGAAAGAAGTATTAAAACCATTAAAAAAAAGGTAGCCAAGACTGTTGAATTCTCCATTTTGAATATCAATTTTGTGTGAATGAACTGCTCACTAGCTTCCAATTCTTCCACTTCCATTTTTTCCTCATCGTATACAATAATGATTCTACCATAACCATAGTACTGAGGGTTGGTCAAAATCTTCCAATTACTGTCAAAACAGCATAATTTATTCAAATTCCCTACTCTGATGTTTGTTTCCAATAAGCAAAATAACCTAGGCTTCTCATACAAAAAAAAAAACCCTTAAAGCATTGAGCTTTGAAGGATTGTTTTTTCCTTTTACAGTTTATACTACAATAGTCATGTAGTAATGCTTTTACCTTTGAAGCCTTTCCTATTGCTCCGATTACTTTTCCTCGACATCACTTTTTCAAAAATTTCCTCTTGAATTTCCTCTTTTTATTTGTCTACCAACTGTTGTGGTATTTCTCTAGTTGTTAGTTTGTATTATGCTGTAAAACATTAGTCAACCCATCCTTTTTTCATTCATGACAAGGTCTCTTCTTCCAATCTAGTTCAATCATCTGGTTCATGGCTAAATTTTCTATTTCCATCTGCATATGTTGGTGGTCTTCCAATGGCTGTGTGCGAATTATGGTTTCATACTGTTCACTCCTGTTGGCCTTGGTTTCTATCCACTTTATCTAGAGGCCCTAATCCTCTGAATTATCTTTCATAAGTGCAGTTGCGATCAACTCATTAGTTCCTTCATTGGAGGTCGTATCAAGCCCCAATAACTCCCAATAGTCTCCCCTTATCAAGCCCCAATAACTCCCAATAGTCTCCCCTCACAAGTTCTTTCCTCGTTGGTTGCCATCTTTTATGGTGTGTTTGTAGTGATAGTTTCTATTAATAAGTAACCATTACCTTGTCTTCTTTATAAGAGTCTCCATCTGTCAACCTTAGTATAGGAATACTCTCTTTCATGTCTTTAAAGATGTCCATACTCACACATAATCTAGCATAGCCAACACGTTTCCTCATAGCTGTATTTTCATCCATGCATATTGGCTTCCCCAAGTAGCTTGTTAGCATGCTCAATCCTTTTGTAGTCCACTACTCCAAAAGAATATTATGTATGTTCACCCATAAAGGAATGTTTTTTAATATGAATTTTTATAATTCCATACCAGATTGCCAGGTCTGGAGGAATAACGGGAGCTGTGAGATATGCTAGGGGCCTTCTTCTACCACCATTTGAGCCTCAGGTTTTGAACTGAAGGTAAAGATAATGTTGTCTTTCTTAGTTAACATCACTTCTTGTATGCCTCTACCTTTCCAATTTCTTTGAGTCCTTGCTCAAATCATAGGAAAAGTAGAACGTTTTTTCATAAAGAAACTGATAATTGCCTGTCCCAAGTTTCTGCACCTTCCTTAAGAATGTCGATGCTATGAGCCACCATTAGCTTTCCTTCAAGTTCAACTAGGGGGGGGGGAGGAAAGAGTTCGAGGTGTCCCCCACCACTTGTTTCCAGTTTTTCTTATTTTCAACATGAGATTTGTTCTTATTTGCTACTTGGGTTGAGTAGGTGTAGCCTGTGGATGGGAAAGGTTAGTTTGCTGGGTGGAGAGTGCGTGTTAAGTAGGTTTGAGAAGGTTGGTTTGTTGAAAGGGAAGGGGAGTGAGTATCAATTATCATATTAGGGTTTTTAGGGTTTTGAGATTTGGTTTAGATGAAGTGGGAGAAGGAGATGAGATGGAAGATGAGAATAAGAAGAGAAACTCCAACTCCCTTAATTAATGGAAGTTGAGTGCAACACAATGGTTTGAGGGCCGAATGGGCAAAAAATAAAGGGGTTGGTGGAAAATGAGAAGATAGGAAGGGATAAAACAAAAAACCCCAACTCAAAGGATCCGAGAGTCACGAATGAAAAAGTTGCAAAAGCAGAAGGGGAAAGAAGGGTGGGAGCCAAGCATGATGTGAATCAAGAGCCATTTAAAGAGCAAGAGGATGTCTAAAGAGAACGTGGTCCTATCTGGTGAAGTGACTGAGTGTTGCTAACAAAGAGTAGGATTTAAGTAAGAATATTCCTTTTGAAGTTACATGAGTGTTTTTCTATTCTCCATTATAAGGAATATAACCTTTTTTTTCTTTTGTTTCTTTCTCATGGCATAAAATAAAATGAATGGGGAACAAAACCAATTCATAACTTTGTAAGTACAACATCATTATTAATTTGTTTGGTGTTAAATTAAGAAAGATTTCAATTTAAATTTGGATGATAACAAAATATGTTTGTTATTAATATTACATTTTTAATGATTAGAAAAGAAAACTCAAATTATTTACATATATACATTCATGGAGCAAAAAGATATGCTATAGAGTAAAAATGAAACATCAAGTGATCTTTTAAAACAAAAGGAAGGGATAAAGAAAACTCATGAATTTCAAAATTATATAATAAACATTAAGCTAATTGGATCAAGATTAAGAAAGATCTAAGAATTTTTTATTTGCAAAAATTAGAATAATCATTCTTGTACCTTTAAGTTGGAGACTCTCTATATATAAACATATTATGTTCAATCTCAACGCATGTCATATTTTATTTTATTAATAGCAATTAATATCTTAAATTTAAAGAAAAATTTCTTGATTTTTAAATGTTTAAAAAACTTAAAAATGAGTTAATTACTCAATTTTTTAAATCAAAATTGAGTATTTTGATGCTATTGAAAATTTGAAAGTCCATATTTCATAATGTTTTTAAAAGTTGAAATATGTAGGAGTTAGTCTAGCATAAAGGTTTGATAGGTTAGGAGAATAAATGATTAAAAAGTTACAAATGGGTGAAAGCTAAAAATTATCTCCTAATATTTTGAATAATGTCTAAGTTAGATCCTATTGTTATTTCTGATACCAATTTGCATTCCTAGTAAATGATTATTTAATTATATTTATATACTCATATTTAATGTGTTTTGCTTGTTATTTAAGAGTTTTATAGTATTTTTGGTACTTAATTCACTTCAAGTGTGTTTGCAATTGATAATTGCCTTCATGGACCAAAAAGAGAAGAGTTTGGATTAAATCGTAGTATAAGACAAAGATTTGAAGCAACTTAAAGACACACGACCGTGTACATTAACTATATAAGTCACTGTAAATGTGTAGAAATTCAACAACATTGTTTCTGGGCATGTATGTTGTCCGTTAAAATCTCAAATTCAAGTAGTTTTGGAGAAACATAGTCACTTATATGACTGTGTATATTGCAGAAACCCTAGTTTTTACTATAGAAGGATATTATTGAAGGCAGTTTATAAGGAGGCAAGTTTAAAAGCAATTTTGAGCCGTAAGAAACACCAAAAAGTGGCAATTTTGAATAAAGGACAAGAAAAAACGAAGATTAATTCACAATATCTGATAGAGAGCTTCATTCAAACCAAATTGCAAAAAGATTTATGAGAGATAAAAGGGAGATTTAGAATATGATTTCTTTTATTTCTATTTTTTCTTTTGAATATTTGATATTGGTTTTATTTTCTATGAGTAGGAACTGAATTGTTTAGTGCATAGGTTTTATGAACCCTAAGTTCTACTGATAATATGAACTATTCTTTTATTCAACGTAATTTTATTGATTGATTTATTGTGATTCAATTATGCGTTATATTCCTGAACTAATATATCCAAAATATTAATCAGTTATTTGATTTCATATGATTGATATTGAGAAATCCTTTTGTGTGAATAGATCTACCATAATTGGATGGAGTTACATACAAACCTATAGATAGGTCGACATAAATCCTTTAGATTAAGGTTAAGCCTAACAGTAAAATTCACGAATCAATAATGCAATTTTAAGGGTTTTAACTAAAAAGAGATTTCAGTTAATTAACTGAGGGTTAGTTGTTAATAGTCTTGAGAAAGATATTAACATAAGATAGGAGTTTCCATGGTCCATTAATCAATAGTTTAATTGCATGATAAAAGGTTAGTGTTTAAGAATTCTTAAGGGGATTCATCTCCTAGATATTACTTATTTGATATTGACTTTTCATAGTATTTTCCGTTTTCAAGTTTGTTATTGTGTCAATTTTAGTTTAGTTTTCTTAGTTTAAATTAAATTCACAACTTAATTCGACGGTTAGATAATGGAAAAAAGATTAACATTAGTGCTTACAATCCTCAAAGGATCAACCTATATTTGCCAGTATTAGCTACAACTACACCATGCACTTACGAAAACTTATAAAATGTGTTAAAGGTTATGGTACCAGTGGACTTATGGTGTGAAGTACTTATAATGTGAACAAATAAGTTTCTTGCTATTATGTTTTTGTAAATTTCCTTCAATTTTATCACCTTTTTTATTATCCCTATCATACCCGAACCTAAGCCACATTAAAACCTTGTATTAAGACTTTTTGATTTTTACTTCTAGTTTACTTATAAGTGGTGAAGATATGATTGTATTGCCGGCTTATGGTTAAGAATCCTTTAATGTATCAATTTGAGAGTTCTTACACTTGTCACCCTAAACGCTTTGAGTGCATTGATTAAATCCTTTATAAAGGTGTCAAAATTTATGCTTTTGTTTTCAAAAGGATTATCAATGTGACTGTTATTGATATTGACTTATGAAGTTTAGTTCTCGGATAATTTGAATCTAATTTGCTAATTTGATTATTATGATATGATAATTTAGAGTGTGGATGGATAGGTTAAGGTTAATAAACGATGGATGTTTGTAAGATTGATGATTTAGATTATGATTTGCTTAGGGACAAGCAAAAACTTAAGTGTAGGGATGTTTAGTAAAAAATTATTTAACTATATTTATATACCCATATTTAATGTGTTTTACTTGTTATTTAAGATTTTTTATAGTATTTTTGGTATTTAATTCGCTTCAAGTGTGTTTGTAGATGATAATTTCCTTCATAGACTAATACGAGAAGAATTTAGATGGTATAAAATGAAGATTTGAAGTAACTTGGAGATATACAACTGTGTACAGTGACCGTGTAAGTCATTATAAATGTATGAAAATTTGAAAACAATGTTTTCTGATGTGTATGTTATTCTTATAAGTCACTGTGCCCATGTAAAATCACAAATTCAGATGTTTTTAGAGATACACGATCACTAACATGACCATGTAAATGACTTTGTATATCATAGAGACCCTAGTTTTTACTATAAAAGGATATTATCATAGGTAGATTATAAGGAGGTGAGTTTATAAGAATTTTTGAGTCATAAGAAACACAAAGAAGAGGTAGTTCTGAACAGAAGATGAGGAAATCAAGAAGATTATGTCATGAGATCTAATAAAGTGCGTCATTCAACCCAAATTACAAGAAGATTCTTTAGAGAAACAAAGGAAGATTTATAATATGATTTCTTTTCTTTCTATTTTTTCTTCAGAATACTTGTTGTTGGTTTTTTTTCTATGAATAGGAACTAAACTATTTTGTGCCTAGGTGTGATGAACCCTAAGTCGTGGTGACAATATGAATTAATCTTTTATTTCAATGCAATTTTATTAATTGATTTATTGTGATTCAATTATGTGTTATATTCTTGACCTAACATATTCAGAATATTAGTCTATTATTTGATTTCATATAATTAAGATTGAGAAATCCTTTTGTGTGAATATATCTAAGATAACTGGAAGGATTTGTATGCAAACCTAAAGATAGGTCATAAATCCTCTAGATTAGGATCAATCCTAATAATGAACTTAACGAATCAATAATGCAATCTTAGAGGTTTTAATTGGAAAGAGATTTCAGTTAGTCAATTGACGGTTAGTTGTTAATAGTCTTGAGAAAGATATTAAGATAAGATAGGAATTTCCATTATCCAATAATCAACAACTTAATTTCATGATAAAGGGTTATTATTTAAGAATTCATAGGGGGATTCATCACCTATATACTACTTATTTGATATTGACTTTTCATAGTGTTTTCCTTATCTGAGTTTATTATTATGTCAATCTTAGTTTAGTTTGTTTAGTTTAATTTTTAATTAAATCCACAACCTAATTTGATGATTAGATAATAGAAAAAAGATTAATACTAACACTTATAATCCTCTTGGGATTAACCAATACTTATTAGCATTAGTTACAACTACATTGTGTACTTGCAGTTAAAACTTATAATTCTTTATAAGAATAAAAATCATCCATCAGTTTGCATTCCTAACATTTACAAAAGGGTATCACTTAGTACCTTAAAACCTAACTTCAAAATGGTTCGATTAAATCTCCATTATAAAGTTGTTAACACATCATATATGGCATACCATCTAGGCAAATTATGTCACGTGGATATTGATGTGGCTTTTCTTACATTTTAAAAATACTTTTATGAATTTAAAATTATTTAAATTAATTAAAACATTTTAGTATTTTATAATCAACAAATGAAATGAATTAACTACAAAAATTCACAGTCGACATCAAAAGTCCCATTTTCCTTTTGAACCCTAACTTTAGAAATTCCAAATACATATCATATGCAACTCCATTTGCCAAAAAAATTAAACCAATCCTTTCTCCATGTCAAACCACATCCTTGTTTCCTCCTTACAAAACAAGGTACGTTTGGATTAGCTCTTAGAAGAATTATTAGTCTCTACAAAAGCTTTAAAGGCACTCTAAAATGACAAAAACTAATTAATGATAAGAAATCTACAGTAAGCAAAGTGTTAAACATGTTTATTGGAATTAGAGAATACTGGCTATATACCCAACTACGATTCTTAAGAAAGCAATGGTCATTATAGAGAGAAAAGAAAATGAGAGAAACTAACTAAATAAAAAGACTAAGCTACTATTAGCAATAAAGCCAAAAAGGTTAAATAAAAGAAAATGTAGAGTGAGGAGTATAAGGAAAATAGAACTAGCAAGGAGAAAGAAATGAGCTAAGCAAAACAAACAACACATAACCACAAAGGGAGCGGTGGGATTGTTAAAATAAAATAGTCACAAAGTTGCAATTTTTCTAGGTTCTTTATTTCAAGATCTCTTAGACCATATCTTTTATATTTCAATATGAAAGGTTTTATAGTTTCATATTTTTTGTTCTACATGATTTAACCTATCCTTTTCTTCTCTTGTATTTTTGGCATTAGTAGCTTTTCTCAATTATTAAAATCTAAAATATGTTGACTAAGATTTTTGTTACTAGTCCAACTATGAATATTACTTACATCAACCTCTTACTCGTACAAGTTGCAAAGAGGAACCAGGGATTTGCCTTTATTTTCCTATATTTATAACTATACATGATATGCCTTAAACTATCCAATGTGTCTAAAGAATCAAGTTTAATTTTTTGGCAAAAGGAGTTACATGTAATTAGAATTTATAATTTATAAATTTAGGATTTGAAGGGAAAACGAGAGTTTTTTTTTATCAACTATGCTTTCTTAAAGTGAATTCATCTTATTTATTGATTATAAATAATAAAAATAATAATTTCAAAGTTAAAAATATTTTTAAATAAATTTCATTTAAAAAAGTGACTTCAACATTTATATATCCCAATTTTCTTAACTAACTTGTCACGTGTAATAGGTTAATGGCCCTATAAAAGAGATTTAACAAAATTCTAATGAATTTAGAATTTAGAGGGTAAATAATAATATTTTCTAAACATTATGATGTAAACTAGTTCTAGAGATAATGACAAGGGCTCACATAGATATTTGATGAAATATTAAAGGCAATTTATACATTTGACCTTGCAAAATAGGTTGTTCATAGCTTAATAGACAATAGGCTAGCTAGTAGGTCAATTACTAAACAATTAGCTAGTTGAAGGGTTATGATCGACTAACTGATGATTATTTAGTTTTGGATATTAAAGGGAGATTTCTTCTAGTACCCAAATTAGACGTGCTTTGATTAATTGAAGGTATATGGTCAACTAGTTGATCCTACTAGAAACTATTCATATGAATGATTATTTTGTATCTCTAACAAATATTTGATAGCATTTAGGCTATAAATACATGATTTTTTGGTTGATGGACAACTTATAAGGCATTTTATTGTTACAATAACATATTTAAGAGAGTTTTCAAACACTCATAGGAAATACATTCATTATGAGTTAGATTTTAACCCGAGAAAAATAAAGTGAGGAAGCAAAGTTTAAAGGAATGATTTTAGTGCAATTTGGGATTAAAAAGGTTATTGGTTCCTTTTCACAATTCAAGAAAGATTGTAAAAAGATTAATCTTTATTCTAGAAAAATAAAGAGACATGTACAAAGATTTCTCTTCACCTAATCAAAAGGAATAGTATAATGGAACCCTAAATGAGTCTAAAAGAATATATGTAGTAAAAATTTATTTGTTGAATCACCATAAAATTAATTTGCAATCTCTTTTCCTAATTTCTTTATATATTACAGTTATGTGATTCTTATATATTTACCTAAGTTTTCAAATTAATTTTAAGTGAAAAAATATTTTGAATCACAAGCACCCAATTCAATACTTCTAGAGTTTTATTGGAAACAAATGCTATTATAGCACGCTATGTTAATATAATAATTTTTAAATCATAACCATAAAATGTGTAGATATATATTGTGAAAAAATAAAGATAAACAAGAGAAAAGTATTTTCTGCATTTTGTGTGTGTTTAGACTCTTATAAAAATGAGGTATTTATACATATTTTGGCTATACTATTAAGGACAATATCACTTAATCTATGTTGATTATATCCTTGATTCTATGTTAATTGTATCATTGAATTTATGCTAATGATAGCTAAATTGGTTAACTT
>JAOTAX010021917.1:0-12017 GCA_025629825.1 Erythroxylum guanchezii
CATGATAGGATGTTGCATTAGAAGAAGAGGTAAATACTGAAAAACTGGAGTAGAATCACTGTCAATATGTGTGTTAAAGTGAGAGAAGAGTCGGGATCACTTCGCGTCTGCATTAGTGTCTAATAAAATTGTATTTTCTGAATTTTTGTACAAATGATTAGGTCAATTTGTAAAGTCAACGGACTGTAGTAATTTGTATTTATGAAAAGGGCCCCCGTGGTCATTGTATTTACCGGTGATTATGTATGTTAATGATTTTCCGTATAGTGTATGTTTGTGTGTTTTTTTTAATAAAAATTTATACTGAGTTTTGACTGAGCGATGTAGCATGTCACCCTCGCAGGGCACGGACTCGGATATCATCATCGATGTCGGGTTCGGGTCACACGGGAGTGGGGTGTTACATAGGAAATCCTTTTCTTTGCAGGTTGCCACTTCCTAAGAGTTGCAGAAATGAGGAAACTATAACACCATCTTCAATGACTAAAGAGAGTTTAGATGATGACGATGTTGATGATGGTGCTATTGATATGGAGGTTTTCTACATCAGTTTTTTTGTGACTTTTGTTATTATCTTAGTAGGAATAACTGGATTTTTGTGTGTAACCTATACTGGAGAAAAGTGTGGTTCTGCTTTATCGAGATGGTCATCGATAGTTGTAACTACTTTGTTTTGGATTGTCTTTTTTACCTATCAAGATTATAGGCGAGATAACTTATATGCTTGTACTCTATTATGATATTTCAATGTTACTTGAGTAGTTGCTACTAATTAATTGATGTTTTGCTCTATATCTCTTTCACAACTCAAAAAAAAGAGTAAATCAAAGTTGAGATGTCACACTATCTGTTTTCTTGCCCAAGATTAAAACAGATTGACTAATCTTAAAGATATAAGAAGTAAGAAATATTACTCTACCTAAAAAATGGGTAGTCAATAATAAAAGAAATGAAATATATTCTATTTTTATACTAAATTAAATTTAAAAACTTTTTATTCTGTGATTACAAGCTTGTCTAATTTTCACGATATTAAAGAATTTTGTTTAGATTCCAACTTTTTAGTTTATGTAATACAAAGCTTCGTTAGAATTCATCAGATTGAGAGGAATGGCAGTGATTAATTCATCAGATCGAGAGGAATGGTAGTGATTAAGTATCAATGGTTCTTAGTAGATGTCATGAAGAAGATGATGATCTTGTTATTACTATGATCAAGACGATCACGATCTCTATGTAGATAGTGTATTGTTCAATGTTCTCAAGCGATGTAGCCCAAATCATCTTTAGAGAATGCGTGTAGTGATACTTTATAATTAATGAAATGAGCAAGGATCTAGAGGTGAGCAAGCATAGTTGTTGGTAATGATGTGAGATGATGATCTTTTCATGTGTTTCTGGGAAACCATTCTAATGACCTTTATGCTCTATTTCTAGAACCTGGAGTTGAGCTACCATTTCTTGAAAACCCACTTGATATCTAAAACTTCATATCTAGATAAGTGATCTTCAAGTAAAATTAACATAAAAAAGGCACAACAAAATTAATAAAGGTTACTCTTTGAGGAAATCAAATCTTCTATGAGAATGTTATTGTACGAGTCTATGAAAACAGAGTAACTTTTGACAATCTAAAGAAACAAAACATGAGGAAGAAACAGTACGAATGACTCGATTAGTTGCAAGTCAAAATCCCCCAAAAAGGTACATTTCAATTCTCAAAACATCAGTGGAACAATCCCAGATAAGTGAGCTAGGCCATTTTCATTTCCATCGTCTCGTGAACTTACTTCAAACACCTTGCGAGTAGAGCATGACAGGACTTACATTTGCCTACCAGCAACATCAGTAACAAAGGGCAGATAAGGAGTCTTACCCATAGCACAAACGGTGGCCGGCGTGGGATTCTATGACAGTTAGCTATATAATTTACTTAAACTTAATTAATTAGTTTAATTAGGTCTAATGTATATAAATGTTGAGTATTTAATTGTTTCTTTTTAAAATTTGAATCATAATTATATAATTGAATAAACTTTAAATTTTATAACTAATCCTTATAAGTTTAATATTATAAATTTAATAATCCTTTTTCTAAGAAATTATGAGTTAATAACTACATATAAATTTATTGTTAGAGAAAATTAGTTAAAACCAAATATCAATTATACACAAAAATTAAACCAGAGAAAGTCAACCTTTTTTTTAATTTTCTTTAGTGGTAAAGACCATTTTATTATAATTAGTGAGAGATTTGTTTAGTAATGATAGTTGTCGTCGCTTATAGTCATCTTCTATAGGAGACTGAGTCGTAGAGTCAGCTAACCTCGAGTCAATAGGAGCCAACATAGAGTCTCCTATGCCCGAGTCTGAGCCAATGCCTCAGAGAGTACCTGAGAGGAGAGAAAGAAGGTATGACAAACTCAGGAAGCAGGAGGCTGTGGACTTCTATAGAAGTACAGGCCTTGCTGAGTCAGAAGGTTGGTTAGAAAGGACAGTGAGGATATTTGACCAAATGGACTACGAGTCTAACGAGAGGTTTAATTATACAGTCTGACTACTTCAGGTTTTGGCTTACTAATGGTGGAAGAATGTTTTTGATAGCTCGGTCCGACCCTGCAGACTGATGCGGGAAGACTTTTTGAGGGTCTTCAAGGAGAATTACATGCCAAAGATTTACTTAGATAGAAAGATAAGGGAGTTCTTAGATCTAAAGTAGGGGAGTCTCACTGTAGCTGAGTACGAAATGCTGTTCAATGAATTAATGGGGAATACTACTGCCTTGATTCTGACTAAAGAGGACAAATGTAGGCGATTTAAAGAAGGATTGAATATGGGGATTCGGACAAAGCTAACAATTACTAATTTGAGCAGTTTCACTAAGCTGAGAACTGCTTCGTCGGGCAGTTATTGAAAGATGAGCTAGGAGAGTATAGGAAAGAGTTTAGGCTGAAGAGATAGGGTGAGTCTCAAGCTGATTCTGGCATAAGGATTAGTAAACGTCAAAGTAGACTGCCACAATCACAGCAGATATCGAGATAGTCAGGGTTTAGGCTAAGAGGTGGTTTTGTTTATTCTTATGGTAGAGGAGTAGCTTCGGGAGGACAGTCATATGGTGGACAGGCACAAGAAAACCCCAGTTGTGAATATTGTGGGAAAAGTCACGGTGGGATATGCTGGAAGATATCGACAACTTGTTTGCATTATGGCTCTTTTAAGCATCAAATTAGAGATCGTTCTACCATTATAGGAGCTTAGTCTGGAGTGGGGGAAGGATTAGTAATTGAAGTGGTTGTTTAGTAGAGCAGAACGAGTGGAGTAGGACAAAGAGGCAGAGGTAGAGGTAGAGCTAGTTTTGCAGGTTCTAGTGCCAGGACTGAGACATGGAGTAACCAGCCGCAGTCCCAGGCTAGGATCTATGCCATCACCAGAAAGGAGGCTCAGGACTCCCCAGATGTTGTAGTAGGTATGTTAGATGTCTTTAATTTTGAGGCTTATGCATTATTAGATCTAGGATTAACACATTCTTTTACCACTCCTCATCTAACATCTAAATTGCATTATGAAAAAGAAAAATTGAAATGTGGATTAGAGGTGAGTACTTTATAGGTAGTACTACAACAATTGAGGAGGTTTGTAAAAGGTGTATTATTTGGGTTGATCAGGCCGAGTTAAAAGTCAAGCTGATAGTATTGCAGTTATAAGAGATAGATCTTATCTTAGGTATGGTCTGGCTTACTGCACATAGAGCTTTCATAAACTGCTACACTAAAGAGGTAATTATTGAATCTCCTAATCAACTGAGAGTAATGTTTCAAGGTGTTAGCCAAGTAGTGCCAGCCAGGCTAATTTCATCAATGAGTGCTCTTAGGTTGATTCAAGGGGGATGTCAGGCTTACTTAGCCTACGAACTAATACCTGAATTAAGTAGATAGTTCAAGATATTCCTATTGTTAAGGAATTCCTGGATGTGTTTCCTACTGAATTACTGAGACTACCCCTAGATAAGAAGAAGGAGTTTACTGTATCTTATTCTAGGTACTGCTCCTATATCGATTCCTTCGTATAGGATGGCACCTGTGGAACTTAAGGAACTTAAGGCTTAGTTGCAGGAGTTGTTAGATAAGGGCTTCTTCAGGCCTAATGTGTTACCTTGGGAGCTCCAGTTTTGTTTGTGAAAAAGAAAGATGGAACTTCGAGATTGTCTATTGATTATAGACAGTTGAATAGAGTGAAAGTGAAAAATAAGTACCCATTATTGAGAATAGATGATTTATTTGATCAACTACAAGGAGCTCAGGTATTCACTAAATTGGATATGAGATCAGGGTATTATCAGTTAAAGATAGCAGAAGCTGATGTACCACAAGTGCATTTAGGACCCGATATGGACATTTTGAGTTTTTGGTAATGCCTTTCAAATTGACGAATGCTAAGATAAATTTTATGGCATTAATGAATAAGGTATTTCAATCTTACCTAGATCACTTTGTGATCATATTTATTGATGATATTTTGGTGTAGTCGAAGAGTAGAGAGGAACATTCTGAGCACTTGAGGTTAGTTCTAAAAATTATGAGGGAGAAACAATTGTATGCCAAGTTTAGTAAGTGTGAATTTTGTCCAAATCAAGTAGTATTTTTGGGCCACATAGTATCTGGACAGGGCATACAAGTAGATCCAAAGAAAGTCGAGGCAGTGATGAAGTGGGAGGCACCTAGGAATGTGTCGGAGATTCGGAGTTTCCTCGGATTAGGTGGTTATTATAGAAGGTTTGTTAAGGGATTTTCTTTGATCTTAACCCCTTTGACGAAGCTTATGAAGAAGAATGTGCCTTTCCAATGGACTGATGAATGTCAGAGGAGTTTTTAGGAGTTGAAATATCAGTTAAATACAACATCAGTGTTAACTATTACATCGGGATATGGAGGATATATAGTATATAGTGATGCTTCACACTAAGGATTAGGATGTGTTTTGATGCAGTACGGTAAAATGATAACCTATGCTTCGAGACAATTGAGGTCTCACGAGTTAACTATTCGGTTCATGATCTAGAATTGGCTGTAGTAGTGTTTGCTTTGAAGATTTGGAGACATTATCTGTATGGTGAAACATTTCAGATATTTACATATTATAAAAGTTTGAAATGTTTGTTGAGTCAGAAGGAGCTGAACATGAGACAAAAGAGGTGGATTGAGTTGCTTAAAGATTATGATTGTACTGTTGAGTATCATCTTGGTAAAGCTAATGTTGTAGTTAATGCATTTAGTAGGAAATCCAATAGCAGCGTGGCATATATTCAGATATTGAGGTTACCACACCTAGGAAAACTGAGAGCATTGAATGTTGAGTTGAATTTGGGGCAGAATGAAGCATTAATAGCCACATTGAATGAGAGGATTAGAAAGGCTTAAAGTAAGGATCCAGAATTTATAAAGTTTACCAAATTATGGATTTGAGTTGAGAGATAATACATTATGGTTAAAGCAGAGATTGAGTGTAACGGAGGTGGATGATCTGAGAAAGGAAATTTTGGAAGAAGCACACATAGTGACTTATGCTATGCATCCTGGTACGATTAGGATGTAAAATACGTTGAAACAACATTTTTGGTGGCCAGGAATGAAGAAGCAAGTGGCTGAGTATGTAGCTAAATGTTTGACATGCTAGCAAATTAAGGCTGAATATCAGGCTTTAATTGGAAGATTACAATCATTACCTATTTCAGAGTGGAAATGGGAGAGGATCACAATGGACTTCACATGGATTTGCCGAGGACACCAAGGCAACATGATGCCATATGGGTCATTGTTGATAGATTGATGAAGTCGACCCATTTCTTAATTATGAGGGAGAACAATACACTAGATCAACTAGCTCATAGATACGTCAATGAGATAGGAAGGTTACATGGAGTCCTGGTGTCAATTGTATCAGACCGAGACCCCAATTTTACTTCTAAATTTTGGGGTAGTTTACATATGGCATTGGGCACAAAGTTAAATTTTGGCACAACATTTCATCCTCAGACAGATGGACAGAGGGAAAGGACTATTAAGATTGTTAAGGATATGCTGAGAGCTTGTGTATTGGAATTCCAAGGAGCATAGGATCAATATACAGCTCTCATTGAATTTGCCTACAACAATCATTACCACAATAGTATCGATATGGCTCCATATGAAGCTTTATATGGTAGAAAGTGTCGATTGCCCTTATATTGGGATGAAGAGGGCTTGAGGATTGTTGAAGGCCCATAGTTGATTTAGGTCACAGTTGATAAGATGAAACTGCTCCATAGTAGGATCAAGCAGCTCAAGACAGACAGAAGAGTTATGTAGATTAGCACCATAGAGACATGGAATACCATGTGGGAGACAAAGTGTCTCTAAGAGTATCATCTTGGCGAGGAGTGCTGATATTTGGTAAAGAGGGAAAATTAAGCTTTAGATACATTCTTCCATATGAGATCACTGAGAGAATAGGACCATTGGCTTATAAGTTGTCATTACCAGCGGAGATGTCTCAGATTCATAATGTGTTTCACGTTAGTATGCTTAGGAGATATCGATCAGATCTGACATATAAATTGCTGACATAGGAGGTTGAAATTGTAAGTAATTTGAGTTATGTTAAGGAATTGGTCAAGATAGTTAGGTATCAAACTAAACAATTGAGAAATCGCGAGGTCCCATTGGTTAAAAGTTTTTAGAGGAACCATTCAAGAGAAGAAACCACATGGGAGACTAAGGAGAACATGAAGAAAAAGTACACCACCTATCTCATCAATCAGGTAAGAATTTCGAGGACAAAATTTCTTAAGGTGGAGAATTGTAGTAACCGATTTCTACACTTGGCATGACATGTGTCTACCTTCTCCTCTACACACCTACACCTATGTCTCTCACACTTGCAAGACCACCTTTTCTTTTGTTCTTGCTACATGTTAACTCCTCCTCCTTCTCTCATCATCGACACCCATACACAACTCTTACAACCTTGAGATTTTGTTAAAATTTTGTACTTTGTCACTCTAAATTTTGCTGCCTTCATCTTATTGTTGAAACCCCTTTTATGTTTGCATGTTGTTCTTGGACTATCCTTGCTTGTTGGAAGAATAAGTTAACTTGAAGATTGAAGTGGAATTAGAGCTAAACAAGTAAGTGATTTTCGGTCTATATGGAATGTTAAAATAGAAACATTCATGATAATTAAATTGAGATGAGTGAGATTTTGGGTTGATGTTAAAGTAGTGATGGACTTTAATGAATGAATGTATGGTTTCTATTTTGTTTTGATGCTAGAAAATAGTGGATTATATGGATGGTATAGGTTGGGATTTAAAGTATAATGAAGGTGAAGTTATGTTAAATAAAGGTGTTAGTTTAGTGTTTTTGAAATGGGAAAGAATTAGGATTATATGTATGATAGTGAATGATAGATATTGTTTGATTTTGATGCAAGAAGACTATTTATGAGTTATCAATTGAATGATTTTAAGTTGGAATTGGTGATCAAATTGATGAGGAAATGAAGTATAATTGAGGTATGATCAATGGATTAGTATGATGGTGTTAAAATTTGGAAAAAGATTGAAGGAAAGGGATGATGAACCATCTGTTCACCCATTCCACGATCATGGAAGCAGCATGAGCTCCTTCCCACGGTCATGGGAAGATACCCTGGAGAAGAAAAGTTTTTGTTTTGTCTTTCCATGATCATGGAAAGGTACCCACAATCGTGGGAAATGCTGAGGAAGTGAAAAACTATGTTTTGTGTGATTGTTGAACAGACTAAGGATAAGTTACTTTACTTTGGTGTAATTGGATTTGATTAAGGTTTGAAATGAACCTAGAAGTTTGTTTGAATGATTGATTAAGGGTTTGATAAGTTTAGGTTGATAATTGATGTTAGAATTAAGGAATGGATTGTTTGACATTGATGTATACGAATTTGGGAAGTATGAGTTGTTAAAGAAATGAAGGTGTTCTTATGAATACAAATGTGATAC
This sequence comes from Erythroxylum guanchezii, assembly GCA_025629825.1. NCBI lineage: Eukaryota > Viridiplantae > Streptophyta > Magnoliopsida > Malpighiales > Erythroxylaceae > Erythroxylum > Erythroxylum guanchezii. Next base: position 8,015 of record JAOTAX010021917.1, read on the forward strand.
AAGGGATATAAGTCATAAATTAGGTATGATTGAATGAGAATTAGGAAGTAGTGTGAGTATGGAGTGTTAGGAAGGGATGGGTAAATGTATGATTGAATGAATTTAAAATGACTCACATGTGTATTTGCATATGCATCCTTATTTATTAAATGATGGAATGGATATACCTTATTGATTAATTGAATTAATATGCCCATTGAACTGAGATGAAATATTGAATGGTTAAAATCAATGAAGTATGGAATGAGATGTGAATTATTCATTTATATAACATGTTTAGTAAACTGGACTATATAAGTGTTAATGAATGCTGATATAAGTGAGCACATTGATGATGGTTCATTAATTGAGTTCGCAAACTCATTAAAATTGCAATGTTTTTTTTAGGTTCAAAGGAGTCTAACTCCTAAGCAGATCAAGTAGAAGTTTAGTACTTGTGTTTTGGAGCAAGAATGGCTCAAAGGTCGATCAGCTGACACTAAAGATTCTAGATAAGATATTTTGGTTTAATATTCCACTTTTTGTAAAACATCTTGTAAAGAGTAGCAAACTCTTAGATGTTATTGGTAATATATATATGTGGATTATGTCCTGAAATGACAATGTATACTTATGTTCATGAATGAAATGAGAGAGCTTAGTTTATCTGAAATGTTTATGGTTTTTATGATGCCTTAATAAGTGAATGTGATTGCTCTAACATGCCATTCCCATAGGGTATATTCTTGGATAATCTATGGATGTTCAGGCATATGCACTATGGTAGTGAGGTGTTACAATGGGCCACCCAACCTGAGCTAAAAGCAGCCCGATACTGGGCCGACCCATTGACATCCCTTCTAAAGAGGTTCTTATAAGGCTATAGTAGTAGCCTGACTAAAGATTACAAATTGATTAAGATTTTGAAACTCTAAAATTTCGAAGTAAGACTAAAGAAATAACTCTAAGAAGGTATAAGATTCATTGGATGTTCTAATTAATCGCTATTTCTCCCTTTGACTAGGATAATTTCCCTTTTCTAATAGAAGATATATTGAGTTACCACTGAGTGATTATGTTGATTATCCCTATAGGGTAATACGATCACATTTTATGATTCAGCAAGAGTTGGATTCCGGAATCAAGCGGGACCTAACAGTTGTGGTATCAAAGCAATCGTTGGACTCTGGAAACAAGCAGGGTCCAACATATGTGTCATGCAAGCAAGAGTTAGGTTTCGAACACAAGCGGGATCCAACATATTTATTCCAATACACATCTCATAATTCAATAGATCATCCCATGGAACATATTGGATGTAATTTACATCTAAGCATGACACTCAAAATGTCATCATAACTTAAGTCATCAAAATGCAAACGCATACACAGTTTGGCTTGAGAGTTTCGTGGAGAAAAATAGAGAAACCGAAGTTTACTCCGTGAACGAAAGGAGTCCACTTTTCGGATCTCGTGGGCCACAAGCAGGCAGCCGAGAGAAAGCTTTATGTCGACGTGCACGTGACTACGAAACGGTTCCTCTCCCGCCCAAACACAATCAAATCGCATTCTTAATTTAATCATTCACAATTTCATATTCTCATGCTTTTTCTTCTTTCTATTTAATCAAAACGCCATGATACAAGGCATAGCATAATCATGCCCACAATTCAATTTTTATCACGATGTTATACATCAATATGCAAGTTCCACATCACAACATTTCAAAGCAAGTCATTTTAACACACAATACATAAACAAGGAATTTTTACCCATTACACAATAACTATAAATAAATTACCCACCTTATACTCTTGAAAATCCAAATTCAATTATGTCCTTTCTCTGCTCTTGGGTAGGTTATTCTTAATTTCCTTACGCAACCAAAATTCTCATTTAATTCCAACTCCAATGGAAATCTCACAAATTTCCATAATCACAACAAAATGAAATTAACACAAATTAAGCTCAAACTTAACCTACCCATAGTCTATATAGGTTAGAAAACCCAAAACCTAGCTTAGAAACCCATCTCCTTCCTCCAATCATTCCCAACACAAAAACCCCTTCTCTCTCTAAAACTTCATTCACAACACAACCCATTTCTTCAATAAACAAGAAGAAAAGATGAAGAACTTACCTTAAGAAGCTTAATTCTTCTCTTCTTTCCACGATTTTTCCTCCTTCTTCCCTATCTTTTTCGATTTTTCTTCTCTTCTTCTCTTTCTCTCACATTTTCTCCTCCTTTCTATGGCTTCTCACGATTCCCTCTTCCTCCCTTCTTCTAATTTTAAGACACGATTTAGCTTATTCTTCCAGTTATGCCCGTCACTTACTTAGACTTCCCCATTTTACCCTTGTTTTGTCTTTTATGGCTCTAACCCCCTTCAATCCACTAACTCCACATTAACTCTAACTAAATTCAAATCTTTCCAACTAATTTTCAATCTTTATTCATGCCTACTAAATTAATGGATCAATTCTAAAAATAAATGATTAAACAAACAACCAAGCATGAATAAATCATTAAACAAATAATAAGAAATTTAGGAAAAAAATTAGGATCCAATAAAACCCACATAACATGTAATTCATGAACTTGAAACATTTTGCCCATATGGTACTTTTTGGAAACTTAATTTCATAAACTTGCAATTCTTTCAAAATTCATTTCCATCATTCAATTCATTAAAAAACAACACAATTCATATACCAACATGTAGAACATTCTTACAACATTAAAAAAAACAACAAATGCACATGAATAAAGTAATTGAAAATCATTTATTGCCATTTCTTGAAAGAATCATTAATGGCTTATTACTTAATTATAAAAGTGAAACCTACCTTGAAATTCCTTGCTTATAACTTACTCAAATGTGCCTCTCCTTTTGCCCCTCTTGCCTCTTGCCTCACTTGATTTTCTTCAATATTGACAAAAAATCCCAAATCAATAGGCATTCAAATTGGAAAACCCAAAGAATCAAATGCATGAATGACACGACCCGCCTTTTTGGACCGTGTTGGCACTAGGGAATGGGTAGGCTTAATGCCACCAAAACTCGTAGTAAGCCTAACTTTTCTATATTCTACTACAAATCCAGCATGATCCATTCAAGTCGTTTGATTAATCCTTATCCCTACTTAATAGGTTGTAAGAAGTTGGGATCCAAATCTGCAATTCTCACATACAACATCTACTTATCATCAACCAACATTGTTCTCAATAACATAACATATCCATACATGTTTTATGTACATATGACTATGACAAACCATGGAGCAACTATAAGCATCTGTGATTTACAACATCATGCCAAAAACATTACTCGTCTGATTATCCAAGTAAGTCTCAAAAGGCTTAGATTTCTCTCTTGTACGATCCACTAATCTCCTGAAATGATGATAGTTAGGTGTGAGTCTACAACGCGACTTAGTGATATATAAACATACTACTATGCTTGTGAGGCTAGGTATCACAAGGCTAGCTTCACAAGAATGGTCTGTGGCATTTTAAGCAACAATAAGTGATCAATAACTGAACAGGTAGTAATATCAAATGCGGCAATCACACGAGTATCAATAATAAAGCTCAATATGAATTGTTCAAAGAAAACATGAATCTGGTTTCTGAATTCTTCTCTGGGTTCTGGGTTCTGGGTTCTTTCTAAATTATGGTTTCTTTCTAGATGCCTAATTTTGAGCTTTCTCATTTCTAAGTTCTGCTTTTCTAAATTCTTAGGGAGAGACAGAGGCATGCTAGTACGGTATATCTCCCCTTTTCTGATTCTAGACAAGGTTGGCCTAACCTTGCCCCCATAGGCCTGCTCTCTCCAGGTAGGATCCGGATCTAACCCATCACCAGCGGGTTACCTATGTGCACATAGTCTGATAATATACCCTATCAGCTGGGTATTCTGTGAACTCATCAATCATGGCTAACAAGGGAATATGATTCATCAAAGAATCGCAATTCAATAGGTTCAACACAATAAGGGAACCAGAAGATGCAAAGAATATGAAAT
>JAOTAX010021925.1:0-12017 GCA_025629825.1 Erythroxylum guanchezii
GATACAACAAACATAGCAAAAGAATAGGTCATACTTTAACTGACAGCTGTAAAGTAAAAGTAAACTAGTCACGTGCAATAAACAAAGCAGATATTTAACACTCCACCTTGCTTTGAGCACTGTAAACACCAATTCTTTTCCTTAAAAGCTTGAACTTGCAGGCAGAAAGTGACTTTGTAAAAAGGTCTACTAGCTGATCTTTAGACTTGCAATAAACCAACGTGAGTTCTCCATCTTGCTGCACTTCCCTCGAGAAATAAAGCTTTATGTTGAAATGCTTGGTCTTGTCATGAAATACTGGATTGTTTGAAATCGCAATAGCAGCTTGATTGTCAACAAAAATCTTGATGCTTTTTTTCTGCTTTATGTGTAAATCACACATAATTTTTTCCAGCCATAAAACTTGAATTGCAGCTGCTGTTGCTGCTATAAATTCAGCTTCAGCAGTAGATTGTGCTACAATCTCTTGCTTTTTGGAGCACCATGAGAAGATCCCCGATCCTAAATTGAAACAATATCCTGATGTACTTTTCATATCTTCAACCGATCCAGCCCAATCAGTATCCGAAAAACCACACAACTTGAAATTTTCACAGCTTTTAAACTTAACTCCGTACTCAACAGTACCTTTGACATACCTCAATATTCTTTTTGCCGCCCTTAAATGCAATTCACTTGGATCATGCATGAATCGAGATAAGAGACTTACTGCAATTAGAATGTCAAGCCTTGTTGCTGTGAGATACATTAAGCATCCAATCAAGCTCCTATAGTAACCTTCATCAATTTTGTCAGTGCCATCTTCCTTACTTAGCTTCTCTTTTTGAGCCATTGGTGTGCTCACTGCCTTGCGGTCCTCCATCTGAAATTTTCTCAGAATTTCTTTCACATATTTTCTCTGACAAATAAATACTTCATTTTTGTCTCGCTTAATCTCCATACCAAGAAAATAATTTATGAGACCAAGATCTATCATTTCAAAAAACTGCATCATTTCTTATTTGAACTCCTCAACGAGCCTTATATTATTTCCTCTTAACAAAAGATCATCAACATAAAGAGACACAATGAGAATGTTATTATCTTTATGTTTCACGTAAAGAGTGGCTTCTGACAGGCTTTTAACAAAACTAAGGCTTAACAAGTGAGCATCTATTCTGCTATACCAAGCCCTTGGGGCTTGCTTCAAGCCATAAAGAGCCTTTTTGAGTAGGTACACTTTGTCCTCTTCACCGTCCTTCACAAATCCTTCAGGTTGCTCAACATATATCTCCTCTTGCAAGATGCCATTTAAAAAGGCTGATTTGACGTCCAGTTGAAACACCTTCCATCCCATTTGTACTGATAATGCAAGCAGCAATCTGATTGTATCCAATCTTGCAACAGGAGCAAAAGTGTCAGAGTAATCAACACCATAAATTTGAGCATACCCTTTGACGACGAGTCTGGCCTTATATTTGTTTATGGAGCTATCTGCATTCAACTTTGTTCTAAACACCCATTTGACACCAATGACCTTTCTATCTTTAAGTCTTTCAACCAACTTCCAATTTTTTTTCTATCATTGACATTTCTTCCTCCATTGCTTTCTTCCATTTTGGATCATTTAATGCTTCTTCAAAACCTGTAGGTTCACAAACTGCTATATTACTTCTTGCATAAATTTCAGAAAGTAGCCTTGTACCTCTAATTGGTGAGTCATCTTCCAACTCTTCTTGCCATGGATCAGCTTGTTTCTGTTCACTACCAGCCCTTTTTGATTCTTCTGATAAAACATTCTGCTGCAAATTTTTCCAGTCCCATTGTTGATCCTCATTAAAGTGTACATCTCTACTAATTGTCAACTTTTCAGTTTGGGGATGGTACACCTTGTAGGCTTTAGAAACTGAACTATAACCCACAAACATACCCGGAATTGCCTTTTTGTCAAGCTTATCACGTTTAACCTGTGGCACATGAACGAAACATACGCAGCCAAATACTTTAAGAAAACTTAGTGAAGGTTTATACCCATACCAAGCTTCAAATGGAGTCTTGTCTTTCAATGCCTTGGTTGGAAGTCGATTTTGGAAAAATATTGCTGTGTTGGCTGCCTCTGCCCAAAATCTTTTTGGTAATTCTTTCTCATGCAACATACTTCTGGCCATTTCCATAATCGTTCTGTTCCTTCTTTCGCAGACATCATTCTGTTCTGGAGTGTATGGAGCAGTAAGCTGATGTTAAATACCAGCTTCATCGCAGTACAAATTAAATTCACTTGAGGTGTATTCTTTTCCGTTGTCTGACCTGAGAACTTGAATTGTGCATTCACTTTGATTCTCCACCATTTTCTTGAACTTTAAGAAAACTCCAGCCACCTCTGATTTGAACTTCAAGAAAAAAAATCCAACACATTCTTGTATAATCATCGATAAAAAGAATGGAATAAATGCTACCTAGTAATGATGGAGTTCTTTGAGGACCAGCAACATCAGTGTGTATTAGTTGTAGTTTTCGTGAGGCTCTCCAAGTTGATGTAGAAAAGGATCTTCTGTTTTGTTTACCAAGTTGGCAAGCAGAACAATTTCGCAACTGATCAGCAAACATCGGTAAGCCTCTTGTCATGTTGGTTTTTTTCATTTTCAGCATTCTTTGAAGATGACAATGCCCAAGCCTTTTGTGCCAAATTTCAGTGGTACTGTCTTCACTGTAATAGGCTGTTTGCACCTCCATTGTTGGATCAAATGAGAAACTTTTACCTCTCATTTTAACCCTTAATGTCTCCTTTCCCGTGGAATCATGGATAAAACAATACTGGTCTTCAAATGATACTTTAAATCCTTTTTCAATTAGCTGACCTACACTTAGCAGATTTTGGTCAATATCAGGCACATAAAGAACATCATGAATTGTTTTTGTACCTGACCTTGTTATGATTGTCACAGTTCCTTTTCCTTCTGCAGAAATATAGCCACCATTCCCTATCTTGACCTTCTTAACTTCAGTGGGCTTCAGCTCTTTGAAAAGAGTCTTGTCATATGTCATATGATTTGTACAGCCGCTGTCAATCAACCAAGATTTTGAAGTACTCTTGACTGAGAAACAAGTTGCCACAAAAATCTGATCTTCATCTTCATTTGCGATATGGGCATCATCAGCTGCTTGTTTTTGAACTTGACTCTTGCAGACCAATGCTTCATGACCATGTTGCTGGCACTTGGTGCATTTTGCATCAGGCCTCCACTAACATTTAAAAGGTGGATGTCCTGTTCTTTTGCAATGTTGACAAGGTGGATAGTTGCTTTTCTTCGAATTTTCACCTTTGCTTTGATTCTGGTGGTCTGTTGCATTTTCGTTGGTTGATGTTTGATTTTTCTTGTCAGATTTCCTTTTGTGCTTTCCAACTTCCTGATGCTTAGCTTGAAGAGCTCCTTCATCTGAACGATCTTATCTCATAAGCCTCCGTTGCTCTTGAGCTTGTAAAGCATTGAGCAATTCTGTCAAAGAAATTTCTGAAAGATCTTTGTTATTCTCCAAGGTTGTAATGGTTGCTTCGTATTTTTCAGGAACTGTAACAAGAATTTTTTCAACAATTCTTGAGTCAGTAAACTTTGAACCAAGAAGTCTTACCTTGTTAGCAATGCTTAGAAGCTTGTCTGAGTATTCTTTGATCGTTTCTGAGTCATTCATTTTCTGTAGTTCAAATTCTCTGATTAAATTCAGAACTTGCATTCCTTTGATTCTTTCATTGCCAGCATATTCTTCCCGAAGATAATCCCATATAGCTTTTGCCGTTTTGAGTGACATTATTCTGGTGAAGATCATTGATGACACTGCGGCAAACAAGCATGCTTTGGCCTTCGACTTCTTCATCTTCTTCTCCATGTGTGTTTTGATTTGTGCCAAGGTGGGGTTGTTCGGAAGTGCTGGTATGTCATAATCCTCTTCCACTGCTTCCCAAACGTCCAAAACTTCCAAGTATACTTCCATACAAACTGCCCATATCTGATAGTTGGTTTTGTCAAATTCTGGTGGAGCAATTGATGAAAAACTTCTCTCATCCTCCATAGTAATATTCACAGATCCCTTAAGAAAATGCTCTGATACCACACTGTAGGTTTAAAAAACAAAATCTATGGAATTTTAATGAGAAAACAGAGGAAAAACAGAGAGAGGGACTATTGAAATGCACCAGAAAGATTTCAAAAAAGAGGATGATTTTATTGAACTTTCTCTTACGCTTATATAGCTAAAACAAGAAACAGAAAAACAAATCGTGTGCTGCAGATAAGGCCACGATACAACAAACATAGCAAAAGAATAGGTCATACTTTAACTGAAAGCTGTAAAGTAAAAGTAAACTAGTCACGTGTAGTAAACAAAGCAGATATTTAACAATTATGCATAAATTGAAGTCTGTCACCTTTTCCAATGCCAATGTCACTGATTACATACCCAGACATCTCCATTTCAATCTTACCCATATGGATTTTTCCGGTAATGATCTTAAGGGAGCTATTCTTGGTTCCTCTACAGTGCTTGAGAATAATGCGTTTCATAGTGCTCTGCCTTTCGGTCTGAGTTTTATGAAGAAGACGATTGTTTTCAAGGTTGGTGCTAATAGCAACTTGTGCTATAATCATACTTCATACACAATGTTATCAAAATTGAAACTTGGGATTGCTCCATGTGATAAGCAAGGATTGTCAATGTCATTGCCACCATCAAAAGAAGTTTCATCAGGAGATGGAAGTGAGAGTGATTCATCAGACTATTATGACAGTGAAGGAGACAATGGTAGTAGCAAATTGTTGAAAGGGATGAATTAAACAATGAATAATAAAACAAAAGTGATAATAAGACAAAAGCGGCTGCAAGCTTTCCTATTCATATAATGTGAAAAAGTCCCATATATAAATAGGCATCCATCACAAAATAGGGGAAAAAAAAGAAAGAAACTAAAATATTGCAACAGAGAATTAGATACTAGGAATATGGCCCACATTTTGACTTATTCAACAAACCAACAATATCTTAAAAATAAAACAATTATTCATAAAGTAAAGGAAACAGTTTCCACGTGCTTTGAAGCATTACTTAATACTCCCCCTTGTTTCAAAGATGCACTCTTCCATTTGCATTCTGAAATCTTCAATCTTGCCAACATAAACTGACTTACTCAGAATATTTACAACTTGCATATCTGTATTGCAGTATTTCAAAGTAATTTCTCCCTTTGCAACTAAATCACGAATAAACTAGTGCCGAATATCAATGTGTTTCGTTTTACTATGAAAAGCTGTATTTTTTGTTATAGCAATGGTTGCCTTGTTGTCATAAAACATTTCTGTTGGACCTGTTTATGGTTGTAAAAGATCTACTAACAGTCTTCTAAGCCAAATAGCTTGACAAGCTGCTGAAGTTATTGCTGCATATTCAGCTTCAGATAAAGATAAGGTCATTGTATGTTGCTTCTTTGAGCTCTATGAAACAACACCTGAACCAAGAAAAAAATACATATCCTGAAGTGCTTCTGTTATCATCAATACAATATGCCTAATTACTATAAGAAAAGCCAAATAATTTGAAACTTGAAACTTGATACTTTAGAGTACCAAATCCAAAAATCAATAGTGCCTGCAACATAATACATGATCCTCTTTACATCTCCAAGATGATGCTTAGCGGGGTTATGTATAAATCTTGAAATTATACTCACAGAATGTGCTATATCAGGCCTTGTGTGAGATAAATAATTCAAGCCACCCACTATGCTTCTATAATACTTTGCATTCGCAGGTCCAGTATCATCATTTGCTGTTAATTTTTCATTCACATTTATAAGAGAACAAGATATTTTGCAGCCCAGCATGTTGAACCTTTTGAGGAGATCCTTTGCATACTTCCATTGGGAAATAAAAATACCATGCAAACCTTGTTTAACTTCCAAACCAAGAAAATAATACAATAATCCAAAGTTTGAAAGCTCAAATTTTTGCATCATACTGGACTTAAAATCAGCAAGAATTGATTCACAAGACACCATATATATCATATCATCAACATAAAGGCAAACCACTAAAAAGTCACTATCACCATGCTATTTCAAATAAAGGTTAGGCTTATTATCATTCCTTTTAAAACCATTTTCATGAAAATAGGAGTCAATTTTATGGTACCATGCACGTGACACTTGTTTAAGACCATATAAAGCCTTTTTTAAACCTATAGACTTTTCTTTCCTCACCATTGACAACAAAGCCTTCTAGTTGAGAAATAAATACTTCCTCTTTCAATTCACCGTTTTAAAAGGTTGATTTAACATCAAATTAAAATACAAGTCGTTTAAGTTAAGCACCTAAAGCTAAAAAGGTTCTCACCATTTCAAAGCGAGCTACGGGAGAGAATGTTTCACTAAAATCAATACCTTGCTATTGAGCATAGCCTATAGCCACAAACCACGCCCTATGCTTCTATATACTTCCATCAGCATTATACTTTGTTCTCTACACCCACCTGAGTCCAGTTGCATTCTTGGCTTATGGAAGATGAACTAGCTCCTAAGTATCATTCTTCTTGATGCAATTCATCTCTTCAATCATTGAATTTTGCCATACTTGCTGTTTTTTAACATCTGCATAAAACATAAGATCCGAAAAAGTTACAAGAATCATAAATTTCTCTCAAAGATCAAAACTTTCAAGGGATGTTTCACTTGAAGAGCTGGAGGGTGAGCTTTCTGGTGAAGAAGCAATTCTATTTGCACTGGATGGTGAGGAATAAGGAGTTTGTGAGCCGCTACCACCAAGTGAGGACAACTCTAAACCTGCTGGCTCTAGTTCTGAAGTTGTTGCATCAACACCAATTGACAAAGGAACATTTTTTTCATCTTCTTTGCTACTCCAGTTCCACCTAGCTTCTTCATTAACTATAATAGCTCTACTAACAAATATCTTTCCATTAATTGGATTATGCATCCTATAAGCTTTGGATTGCACACTATAGCCAACAAAGATACATTTTTCAGACTTTTTATTAAGTTTTTGATGGGATGATTTGACCAAAGCATAGGCTATACACCAAAAACTTTTAAGTGGCTTACCTAGATCTTCACACCTCTCCATGCTTCATATGGTGTAATGTTTGTTACTAACTTTATGGGAGACAAATTAAGGAGATACACTGTTGTTACCACTGCTTCTGCCCAAAATTGGTTTGGAATCTCTCTTTCCTTCATCATACTTCTAGCCATTTCTACTATAGTTCGGTTCTTTCATTTAGCAATTTCGCTTTGCTCAGGTATATGTGGTAAAGTGAGCTCCTTGTGAATACCATTTTCCTTAAAAAATGGAAAATTCATTAAAAAAAATTCACCTCCTCTATCTGTACACAACACCTTTATGCAACAATCACTTTTCTTCTCTACTAAAGATTTAAATTTCTTGAAAATTTCAAACTCCTCATATTTCAATTTCAAGTAATAAACCAACTCATTCTATTATAAGCATCAATGTTTGGCAACCCAAGAACCATATCCTTCTCATAGTAATAATTTCAACCCTTTAAGATGCAAATGACCATAACGGTAATGTCATAAATTAGAACCATTAATTCCTTTAGCAACAAAGGCATTCTCCTCAATAGAAGAAACATTAAGTGGGAACATTCTGTTTTTAGCCATCTTGATTTTAACAAGGTTTTGACCAGACTTTTTGTCATGTATAATACAAAAACCATCATGAAAAATAATTGTCAATCCACTCTCTATTAATTGACCCACACTTAACAAATTTTGATTTAAATTAGGCACATATGAAACATCATGGATTAGTTTCATTTTACCATGGTTAACATGAATAGCAACAATATCTCTACCTTTACTTTGAAGTATTGCGTTATCGCCAAGTTGAACATTGGATTTTTGTGATAAATCCAGTTCCTTGAACAATGATTGAGAACCTGTCATATGACTGGAACACCTACTATTAATAAACCAAATATCATCAAAAGAAATGTCAATGTCATAAGATTGTGCCATAAACAATATTTTTTCCTCTTCTGTCTTTGAAAAGCTAGCTTGCTTTTGCTCATCTCTCAGCTTTGCCCAACAGTTTGCTTCTTTGTGCCCAAATTTTTCACAATGATGGAACTAAATTGAGCTTATCTGAAAATTTGATTATTTCTATTCCTTAGATCGATTGCGGTCTCTACCTCCACCACCACGACCTCTACCTCTACCTCTGCCTCTGCCATAAAATCTGCCTCTATTGTTTCCTCTACCATTGGAATTTGAGGCTTTAGAAGAATCCCCTTCACTTGAAATGTCTGTTCTTAATGCTTGTCTTGCAACTAATTCATCCTATCTTCATGAGCTTGCTGAGAAGTCATTGGTTCATCAAAAGGATATTTAGACATATCATGAGCCTCCTCAATTAAAGCAATAACAAAATTAAATCGAGGAGTAAGAGCTCTCAAAATTTTTGCAACTACTATTTCATCAGTAATTTTTCCCCATAAGACCTTATTGTACTAACTATAGAACTGGCTCTAGACAGGTAATCCTGTACAGGCTCACTTTTCTGCATTCAGAGATTCTCAATCTCATGATGAAGAGATTAGAGTTTCATAGAGGTTACCTTGTTGGAGCCTTGAAACTCAATCTTCAAAATCTGCTATGCCTCTTTAGAAGTTACTGCTAATGCGATTCTGGAGAAGAGGTTGTCATGCAATGCTTGTTGAAGAAAAAAGAGAGCTTTTGCATCACGCTTCTTGTTTTCCTTCAATCATTGTGCATATGTGTCTGGCTGCAAATCCATCCTCAACCAAATCCCATAAATCTTAAGATCAGAAGAGGGTCTTCATCTTGATGGACCAAAACTCATATTTATCCCTATTAAAAATGGGAGTCAAAGGCTGGGAGGTCGTTGAAACACTTGATGTTACTGGTGAGGCTCTATTAGTTGCCATGAGTTGCACTCAAAGGATGAGAGATGAGTGAGATCATTGTTCAGTGGAAGCATTAGTTCACAATCAAGGCAAAAATTAGTTGCGATGCACTAAGGATGAACGCCCTATTCATAATCAAACCTGGAAGATGAAGAGAAAAACAAAAGGAAATAAGCTACAGTGCTTTCTATCTCTCACACATGCTCTGATACCAAAATTGTTGGTGAAAGGGAAAGCTTTATCTGACTGACTAAATTAAATAATGAAGAATAAGACAAAAGTGGCTGCAACCTTTCTTATTCATATAATGTGAAAAAGAGTTATGTATAAATAGGCATACATCACAAATTGAAAAAAAAATAGCTAAAATATTGCAACAGAAAAATAGATAGTGGGAATATGGCCCATGTTCTGGTTTATTCAACAAACTAATAATATCTTTAAAATGAAACAATGATTCCTAAAGTAAATGAAACATTTTTCATGTGCTTTGAAGTATTAGTCAACATAAATTTGGTATATTTGATATTGTATCACGCTGTCATTCTCATGAGGTACAGATGACCTACAATCATTTTCTGTATCGCTTCCATCAATATCTAACTAGATTTATAAAAACATAAGGAGCATCTAATCGTAGTGATTAAAAACATAAGGTTTGATCAACTAAATCTGATTTAATCAAATCCAATATTATTATTTTATATCTAAATGTAAAAAAACTTAAAGAAGTATATTAAATTGTATATAATGGAAATATTGAGAAATTGATCATATATAAATATAAATGGTATGTTATATATTGATCTAATTAATACTAAAAAATAACTTGTAATTAAGCTTTTGCTCTAAGTCTCGTATAAGATCATGGCCAGAAACTCCTTATAGATTTAATGTTGAAGGATTAACCATATAAATATAGAGGATGGTTTGATTCAAGGGAAGAGCTACAGTGGGTGCAAGTGGGGGCACTTGCCCTCACTGCATTTAAACAATATTAATTTAAAATTATTATTTTAAATTTTAATTTTATAAAAATTAAAATTTTGCTCCCTATTAATTTAATTGGTGACAAAAAAACTATTATTATTATTATAGATATATTAAGATATCAAATAAAAATAAAATATGAGCCCATCTATTTTTATTAAGACTACTATTATTTGGGCCTATGACTTTTTCAAATAAAAGCCTATAAATAGAGAGATAAAAATTACATATTTAATTGACTTTTTTATTCAAATTTTCTACCCTTTTGACTTCTTCATCATACTACTTTGTGTCTTTTTGGCTTCTTCTTCCCCTAACCCCACACCCAAAGCAAAAAACAGAAGTGCTAAAGAATGATTACAAACCTATTTTTTTGAACATACAACAAGTGGGAAGCAACATAAGGTTTGTCTTCACCTGGGCTCATGTCCAATTTTTAATATGTTGTCTTATTCGTTGTTCAAGCTAAGTGACTTTCTTTCTCATCTGAGGCAATTATACATAATGCTGCTATGTTTCTGGACATGACCGTATATCATCATATATACTGCTATTTGAGAAAAGAGATGGAAAATACTGCTGCTAGTCATTCATGGTTTGTGAGTCCTATAATAAATTTTTAGCTACGTAAGATTTGTAATCCCACTTGTGAACAAATTAGAAAAATATGTACCAAAAAGAAGAGCACAACTAAGGCTAAGAGTGGGACTTTTTATATGTTGTTGGTTTGTCTTATAAATGAGGTGACAAAGTGTTCTGAAAGAACAAAGTCAATCTGTTTACATTCTATTCCAATCAACATTGTCGAGATATATAATATACCTCTCCAAGAGGGGAGAGTTGAGTACTTGAGTTTACAACCCCTTTTCTTTCCTTTCCCTTTTTTTGTGTGCATATCTTTGTGATTAAATCTTATCAGTTCAGAAATGGTACAGGCAGCAAGAACATTGGCATGTCTCATCTTGATGAACAAATCATTTAGGCACGTAATATATATAGAAACAAAATGGACTCAAGATATTAGTAGAAAAATTAGAATAATTACCATTTAATAGTACCCCTTTGTGAATGTGCGCCGTGAGGTACATGTCGCATATTTTTCAAATAGTTTTAATTAATTATTTTTTGTGAATAGATAATTTTTTATTTATTTTGTATTCAATTTGTCCCTAATTACTTAACTTTGATTTCAGATATAGACAAATTTTTCAAAAGGCCTCTTACAAATAAGGATTCTAGCCCCAACCCTTTAAAGCATCCTCATTTAGAAGTCAATTTGGATGATCTTCAGTCTGATCTAGGATTGCAGAAAAAAATTTCAGATTATCATCCTAATGACCTTGATAGAATACAAAGAGCTTATTTGTAAAAGGGTCCATGTCAACCTTTTGAGCATGAGTTTCCACAAAGAAAATTTGGAAATATTTATCGTAGATTTATTCCATCTTGGTTTAAAAAATACGCCAATTGGTTGGAGTATAGTGTTACAAAAGACGCAGCTTTTTGCTTATGTTGCTATCTTTTTAGGTCGGATATTGGAAGTCAAGCAAGTGGTGATACTTTTGTTACTGATGGATTTAACAATTGGAAGAAAAAAGACAGATTTCATATTCATGTAGGAGGTCCTAATAGCTCTCACAATATAGCTTGGAAGAAATGTGAAGATTTGATGAATCAGAAACTACATATTCAAGTTGCTTATGCTAATCAATCTAACTATACTCAAAAGGACTATCGTATCCAACTCGTTGCATCGGTGAATTGTATTCGATTCCTTTTACGTCAAGGATTGACTTTTCATAGTCATGATGAATCAGAGACTTCTAGTAATAACAGTAATTTTCTTCAACTTTTACAATTCTTGGCTGGCCATAATGAAGCTATCAACAATGTTGTTTTAAGCAATGCCTGTGGAAATCTCAAAGTCATTGTTCCTGATATACAAAAGGATATTGTCAAAGCCGATGCAATTGAAACCTCCAATGCCATTATTAGTGATCTTCAAGGTGGGTTATTTTCTATCCGTATTGATGAGTCTCGTGATATCTCAATCAAAGAACAATTGGCTATTGTTTTACGTTATGTGAATGCAAAAGGATGTG
>JAOTAX010021935.1:0-32013 GCA_025629825.1 Erythroxylum guanchezii
CCCATTTTGCTGATGTGGTATTTTGAGTTAGTTTGGAAAATTCAAGGATTAGTCACTTTTCAAGGAGTATTAGGTCAATGCAACTTTAGTATTTTTAAAATGTTGGATTATTGTATTATGGTTTAGAATGCTATAAGAGCTTGTGAAACACTATTCTTTTGATGTTAATGAATTATGATTTGTGTATGGATGAGGTTAAGATGATAAAGTTGATCATTAATTGTTAATTTATATAAGTGAGATGTGTTAGTAAAAAAAATGATAGGAATTTATCAAGGATGATAAATTGTGTTAAGCAAGGAACCATGCTCAAGTATCACGGTATTTTGTTAACCAAGAGTTGGATTTCAGAAACGGGATCCAACATCCTGCCTACTCACTAGTGGCACGGAACTCCTTCATAGACTCCCTCATATTTACATCTACGCAAAACCACTATGTGGGATAGCGATAGTACGTCATGTTTACGACTACACATGACCATTATGTGGAAATGTGTAGTTCTTCATGTTCATGGATCTATCCAAACCATTTTGATGTGCTTATGTGCTCATAATATATTGACAATTTGATGCATACATGATTTGTGTTACTGTGAATTGGATGAGAACTATGCGATTTATGATTCAATAAGAATTTTCCATGACAAATGAACATTTTCAAGGGTTCTACTTGATAAGTTGTGAATTTAGGAAATAAGTGTTACATCGATTTCAATGTGAATTTTATCATGGAAATAAATATTTCAAGGGTTTTTGGTTGTTTCTCATTATAAACTTGTTACCCACAAGCTTTAAACTCACCCCTCATTTCCGTCCCATTTTCAGGTGATAAGAAAGAGATTGAGTGATCAAGAGCATAAGGGCTTTACTCCATATCTGCATATTTTGGAATTTAAGTTATTTTTGTAAAATGCAAGGCTTAGTCACATTTCAAGGATTATTAGTTCATGTAACTTTTGCATTTGGAGATTTGAGACATTGATGTATTGTGGCTTGAAATGCCATTAAAATGTTGTAAAAAAATTGTTACTTTTGATGTTAAGTTGAAATACGAATTTGTGTAGTGTGTATGGATGAGGTTGAATTGAAATTAGGTCTACTTGAGGAAGTTATCTATTTGAGATGATTACTTTGATTATAAATTGTTGTTACATTAAATAAGTGAGATGTTATGTGAGAAAGATAGGAATTATGAATAATGAGAATTAGTTGTAAGAAATGAATTAACTGAAAGAGATTAGAGAGTTTGATGAGATAATATTGAATTGTTATGAAATAATGATGCATTAAAGGGAGTGATTTTGGGACAAAATAAATTGAAAATAAGGTAAGAGTGATGTAGAAACCATTGGAAATTTTAGGTTAAGGGCTGTGATTCCAAGGGTTTCTCCGAAGGGTCTCAGCAGAAGTTCCAGTTCGTTCGCCACGGCGAAACATAGAGTTTGCCGCAGCGAACTCGTTTTTTTTCTTCGAAGGATTTTTCATGCCAAATGAAAGGTTTTCGACAGTATCACGCTCACAATTTTACAAGAGTTCCAACAACAAAAGTTGGCCTCCAGAATCGGGGTCCAACAGATGTGGTATCAGAGATCACGTTTCAGGACTTAAGAGTTGGGCTCCGAAAATGGGGTTCCAACATTAAGTATTCTTATCAGAACCTACATGGAGGCAAAATCACTGTGCTAAGCATATAGCTTAGTGGGGGAAATAACTAAATAAGATATAATTTAGCGACTGTTTCTAACAATCATCTCTCATTCACATATACAAAATCGCATCACATTTCAAGAAATCTTTAATTGTTTATATTAAAGCGCAATCCAAACCATATATATCTCAAACCAAAATATAACATATCAAAACAGGATATATTAGCTTCAAAGCAAAACTTACAAGTATTAGAACATAATACCATAGTATCATAACAGAACTTTAAAGTACCAAAATAGAACTTGATTGTATCAAAATAGTATCTGATTATATCAGAACATAACTTAGTTATTTCAGAACATAGCTTAATTATAACAGAAATGTTATTTCATAATATAGCTTAATTATATCAGAACTGAGAATGTAACAAAATACAAAACAAATTAGTCTGCTAATCCTTTTTATAGAAGTGGGTAATGGGACCAGAATAGAAGATACCCATGTTTGGTATCTGAAATAGAAGAGACTTAATTCTTTGAAGCAGAAGATACAGAAGTATCTAAAATCAGAGGACACCAGAGTGTCTGGCATAGAAGACACCTTAGTGTCTAGTTGCAGGAGCAGCTGCAGACTCTTTTAGGCATGCCTATTTACCCACGACTAGGACTTGGCAGTTTTAAAACAAAACATTTCAGATTTCAGAATCACATGCAAAAGATGTAGTGCATAATATATGTCTTTATTCCATTTTTCTCAAATTGAACATAATCTATCATATCCAACAACTTAACATACCTCATCAATATAAACATTTGCAATAATGTACCAATAAATACATTATCTATTTACACATTACATATAATTACAAAAATTCCCAATTCATAAACAACCATATTCAATTCACATCACATATATCCTTTGAAACACATGTGTGTTCAAAAGGACACATTCATCCTTAAACACACCATACATTTCAACATTAGACACATTATTTACTAACCAAACATTCCTTAAGTAATTACCTCAATTAACAATCCATAAGTAAATTAACTTTTGCTCAAATGATCTAACCTCAATTTAAGTTCATTTCACACCTTAAACAAGTTTAATTAAGTCCCAATGTACCAAATAAAATGACCTAACCTTATATAGTTCAACAATAGCACAAAACCAAGTTTTTCACCTTTCTAACCATTTCCCACGACCGTCGGAATGTGCCTTATAAATCCCACAATCCAAAACTTAACTTCTTCACTTCCATTCGACACACCTTCACCAAAGTGCATCAATTTCACTTCAATTCTTCCTTTTTCATGCTTCAATACCTCATCAAATTAATGTCCAAACCAATTCAAAAATCATTCATTAAGCATCTCACAATCCATGATCTTTCAGGTATCAACATCCAAGAAAAAGCTATCAAACAAGTATCATGTTCCAAACCTCAATTCATCATCAATTCAATACATATTCTATCCAATTCAAGCATCAAATAATCTATATTATTGCATGTAATCAAGTTTAGCATTCCCTTACCTATGTAACTTCAAAGAATAAGCCAAACTAGCCTTCTAAGCAACCAACACAACTCTAAAATCTACATGAAACTAGGATGATCTTAACACCAAAAGACAACAACATAGAAGGTGGCATATGGTAGCTTTCTTGATGCAACATCTTGATGTGGTAATTAAGCACAACATAAGCCAACACTTATCACGCAAAGACACAAACCACATGTCCTTCAGTGGAATAACCCACATGTCATACATAGAAATGAGCCACTTATCCTCCATTTAAGCTACCAAATGTCACACTTCTATTAAGCCATTTGTCACTTAATCAATGCTGCCAAATGTCATTCAATTATACTACCATTTATCCCTTATTTACTTATGCCAAATGTCACTAAATGAATAGGCTTAGTTATTCAAATTTCCAAGTATCAACTTGTCTTGCGACTTGACAATTTTCCTAGTTCAGTTATACATTTTAGTACTTCAATTTTCTAATGGTATCAATTAATACCAAGCTCTAATTATGGTCCATCAAACCAAGATTCAAGACATATATAATTCACATTCATATCACAATTTCAACACCCATCACTTTTACTTTCATGAACATGTAACATTTCAACTAGGGTATAATTTGGGGCCTTACAACAAACATATATTTATATGAAAAAGATGAAGGACATCAAGAAAGTACTTATCCTTAGTTAGAAAAAAACCAACAATTCTTTAACAATGGGAAATATTAAGGCTTATGAAAAGCTCATGACATAACAATATGTATTGGCTCTGCAACACTCTAACCTATACCTTAAAATTCAAAATTTCAATGCACTAATAAGCCATGTTAGTATATTAGAAGCTTTGTACTCTCAACTGAGATGGAAATCACAAATCTTGTGGCTAAGTGAATGAAATAAAAATGTAAAATACTTCTATAGAGTCATTTAAGCAAGGAGGAACATATAATTTTGATATGCAATGATGTAGGCAGGAAAATTAATGTCCAAAAAGGCATGAAGAAACTGGTCTATGAACATTTCAAGTAAAAAAATCCTTGGGCATTGAGGAATAAATCCAACTGCTTTAGGATGAACTAAAGAATCATATATTTAATATTTTCACTAATTAGTTAAAAGATGAACTAACTAGAGAGGTGACAAATTAGGAAAATAAGTATATCGTGTTTACTCTTGATCTAAATAAAGCCTTTGGTCTAGATAGCTTTAATGCTAGATTTTACTAAAGCTTATGTGAAATTACGGGAAAAATGATAACTAACATGGTAAAGGAATTATCTTCTATTGGCCTTATGCTAGTAGAGATGAACAAACCATATATTTGTCTCATTCCCAAGGTGAACTATCCCTCCAACTTAAATGATTATAGAATAATTGCTAGTTGCGATATGGTCTATAAGGTAATCTCTAACATACTAGCTAATAGGCTCAAAAAGTTAATGCCTTAGCTTATAAGCCCTTATTAGAGTGCATACATTCATGGAATATAAGGGATAACATCATGATTGCTTAAGAATTATTCAAGGGCTATCATTAAAAGGAGTCAATAAAAATATGTGTTCTAAAAATTGATTTTACTAAAGTTTTTGGCTCATTTAAATAGGAATTCTTGGTTACTTCTATGCAAGCCATTAGATTTCCATACATGTTTATCAACTGGAAAAGGATGTGCATCATAACTACATCATACTCTATTCTAGTAAATAGAGAACCAACTAATATATTTAGAGATGCTAGAGGATTGAGGCAAGGTTATTTATTTTTTCCTTATCTATTTGCTTTTAGGATGGAGATATTCACCATATTAATAAATTTAAACATCTCCAAAGAGCTAGATTTCAATTTTCATTATAGATGCAAAAGGTTAGGCATATTTCATTTATCTTTTTATGATCATTTATTACTATTTTATGGTTCTACTAATGCATCTATAATTTTTTTATTCAACTCATTTGAATAATTCAAGTCCAACCCTAGTTTGTCTTTAATCTATGATAAAGTTCCTTATAATTGTTTGCTAGATCGAACACCAATGTAGGACTCTTAACCTCTTCAAAAGGCCTTAAACAATAGCAACTCCCTTTCAAATACTTAAAAGCATCTATCTTTTAAAAAAAACTCACATTCTTATATTATTATCCCCTCATAGCTTCCATATATAAAAGGATAAATTATTGGTACAATAGAATACTCTCATATAGTGAAAGACTCTTATTAGTCATTTTTAGCCTAAACAACTTGCATAAATATTAGATTTCCCACCTAGCTTTGGCAAAAGAGATTATGAAGACTATTGATAAGCTATTAAGGAACTTCCTTTTTAGTGTGGAACTAATGATAAACTGAAAATTCCTAAGGTGAATTGGTCTAAGATGTGCTTACCTGAGGAAAATGGTGGTCTAGGTATTTCCTCAACTTGACTTATGATCAAACCTCTTTTAATAAAGAGACTTTGGAAACTTTGTGTTGACAAAGAAAACCTATGGGTGAACTAGGTGCATCAATACTTCTTAAAAGGAGCTAGCATTTAGGTGGTTCAGATAAAATCTAACATCATATGGTCTTTGAAGCAAATCTTGCTACATAAAGATTAGGTGCAAGCCTTTATTAAGCACAAGATAAGAGATGGAAGTGGGACTTCATTGTGGTTTGATCATTGGCTTAACTATGGACCGCTCTACAAACCAAAGGATCCGTAATACCTAAGAATTATTTTTCCTTTAAACACTAGGTTGCAGTCATTGATAAAAGAAAATGCTTGTTTTTGGCCAGTGCGTACCACCAAGGGCTCCAAAGAATTTATGGAGAATTTTTCAAATTATTCATCTGATACTACCAATTCATATATATTTCAATGGCTTCCAACAAGTAGGATGTATTCACAAGATTCTCCTGCAATAAGCTACTACTAGGCCCTTAAGATAGTTATCAATAAACCAATCTCTTATGGGATTCGAATCTCATTTCCTCAAATGCATTTATTCTATGGCTTGCAGTTAAAAAGAAAATAGGCATCAAGGATTCTTAAAGTTTCAAATAGCTGACATAAAGTGTGAATTATGAAAGTTGGATAATGAGGACCTAGACCTTCTCTTTTTTCACTACAATTTCTCTTCATCCTTATGGAACACAGTAATGGCACTTTTTAGATTGAATTGCAGTAGTCATAGTTGCTCAAATACTAGGAATTGGTTTTCTAAGATATACTTCTAATTATAAAAGATGAACAAGATTTATTCAAAGTTGCTTTTGTTGTATTGGTTTACAACATTTGGTGTGAAAGGAATAAACGATTGTTTAGAGGAGAACAATGCAATTTAGATACCTTGGCTCATAGACTAGTGTCGATGATAATATTTGTAGCAATACTTAGAAGTATCACAAGCAAAATAAGCAACGAGTCAAATGGAAACTAAAACTGCTCATTTTTCTTTTATTGTAGGACTGATAGCTATGTTTGACCGTTCTTAATGTTGTTTACTATGTATCTTTAATTGTATCTTTGAGTTACAAACTTGACGCTCATTGAGTTTACAATGATATTTTATTTTATTTTATTAAAAATATATATAGAAATTAATGAGAAAACAAATTTTTAAAGATTGATTTTCTTAAGCAAACGCATATAGAATAAGATTTATCTCTAAATAAAATATTTGATTGCGTTGATCCATGAAATGAAATCAATTGGACAAATTACATCTAAATATAGATTTAGAATTAATGACAATTAAGGTAGAGGTAAAGATTTTAACTAGTGACAGGGAAATTATTAATATTAATATTTTTATTTAAGAGTTAAAATTTTATAATTACTAATTTATAACATCTTAATAATAAAAATAAAATTGAGATTATTAAAAATAAATTAAAATCTCATATGGAAGGCATAATCATTTTTTTTAAAATTGAATTAACTTATCTTTGTGTTCTCATTCATTTTATAGTAATAAAAAATTTGTATATAGTAAATAAAAATTCCAACATATTTGATAAGAAATTAAAAATAGTATATTTTACGAAAATTAATAAATTTTATTATTATTTTGTAGATGAAGAGATATACGACAATAATTTTAAAATAAATTAAATGAAAATTTGTTAATTTAACTATGTCATTTATTATTAAAAAAACTCAGCTTTTACATTTATGGAGCAATTTCTTTTTTCAAAATCAAAGTTAATATAGAATTGAGGAAATAAAATAGTCTCTCATACTAATATTTACGTTTCAACTTGACACTTTTGAGGGTGTATTATTGGAGCTATTTATAACATTGGAATTGAGATAGAAAGATAAGGAAAATGTTTGTAGAAGTCATGACAGATTGCCTTCATGGTTTGGTATCTATTTGCTAAATTAAAGAGTAATTACGTTGTCAGAAGTATGTATAAATGAATGAATGTAAGGCCCTTTATATAGAGATTTATTTAATTTTATGACTAATTTTGAAGTAATTAGTCCATATTCGATTCACTCGCATAATTGGATAAAGATGAAGTACACTCATATTTGTATTCTCTTATTTTTATGGAAAATCGAAAAAGTCATCCAGCAATTTTGCAGTTTTGAACAATAATCCCGAATTATGGTAGAGCCAAAGTACCAAATTACACTCGAATGGCATTTGGACGCACTCATCAAAATCCAATTCACATAATAGAGGTTTCATTGAAAAAGGGGCAATTCTGGTGCAGTGCAAATGAATTCACTTCATGTGGCTCGTTAAAAACGACTTCTTCCATGCACAAACTTACTCCTTAATACAAGCTGTCAAATTTCTTATATACGATAAATTGGTAGCTGGCATTTGGGCTTGGTCGAGATAAAGACTGACCTTCACACTGCCTTACAAAGTATCATTCTCGTAGTTCTCTTTAACTTCTTGGACTCTAGCCTCGTGAATTTGTAAACCTCCCTTCCAGGAAGCACTCCACACTTCATATAATCCAAAGTGGAGCTTTGAATCATCACATTCAGTTTCTGGAACATCTATCAGAAACTTACCCTTGGGAATTTCAAACTTGTTATCCCCATCCTGAATTGGTAAATTTATTCTTTTCCACCTGCAGCTTCCTCCCATTCCTACCTTAGCCATAATAAAAATGGGAAGATCGTTCCAACAGCGTGCATGCTTGTTAACTGATACAAGGAAGCTAATTTCGTACTTCTTCCCGCGCTTTAGATTCTCCTTTGTTGAGCCAGTTACCTCAAACCACCATACCTCCAACAGCTCCACAGGACCATCCTCCCTGCGAAGACACGAGATGATGTGCATCAAATATATGTCCGTGATTCAACAAGTTAATACATAATCAACTGTAATTTGTATCCAAACAACAAATGTAGCACTAGCCACTTAAAATCTACCAATAATAGAAAGTTAATGCATGTCTATTATCATTATTTTCACCCTAATAGAGAATACAGAAGGTTCCTTCAAGAAAATACTAGATTAAGCAATGCGCTAGCATGCATAAATGTGTTACTGAATCAAAACTGCTAGCACTATTACACATGGAAACAATGCTAGAGACTCCGTTAAACTTTGTGGCTCTTGCTGAGCTCAACAAATCGAAGTAAAAACTATCGAAGCTCTTTCCTGCACTTGAGACTTTAGACAAGAATAGACGTAAGTCAAGTATAGAAGCCTGCTACAATTAATCATCATCACCCTAAAGGTCTGATTACTCCCTAGTGGTCTGGCCACAGACTCCAAACAGCAAATACTGCTTGGATTGTGGTTTTAAAACATCTCTAATAATTTCTACCAGAAACCATAATCTAGATTGGATTTAGAGGATATTTACTACTGAGGGAAAACAAATGACGAGATTCACCATTAAAGACCTAATCCCCACAACTTCCAGATGCAAGGGTGATGCTGCACAAGATGTTCAACTTCCTTGAAATACTGCACTGCACCGAGTAGGCAGGCAATTTACTTTTTTCTCCATTATAGAATTCTCGGAAGGCTTCAAAATCAGAAGATACTTCTTGCAAATAAGCAATCAAATACAACAAGCTAACATTGTAGTAATCAAGGGTTTATCTATTTAATTCTTGTAAAAGAGAAGGAAGGGAGGAAAAAAGGTGAATAGGAGTTCCAAAATGCCATCTCATTTTCTAAGGTAAGATGGATGAAGCCACAGCAGCAAAGTTGATGCTAGCAACCCCTCATAAATGCCATGTCTCATACAAGTTAAAAGAATCGGTGAGTATATCACAACCATTATAGGCATGAGAGCTAGGACATATCCAATACGTGCATTTTAAACAAGAAAACAAAGAGTACAAGTAGGGAAAATCAAGCTGTATTTTGCCTAGCTTGAACTTAAGGAGCAACAGATTCAACAGCTCCGGGGGCAAAGCTCTTCTAACCTAATCAACCTCGAAGGTTAGAGGATTCGGCGACTTAAGAAGGAAAATTGGAAATTCAGATAATCTTGGCCTGAATACCTCCTAGTAGTGTTCTGTTCTACCTCGTTGCAGAAACAACCTCTACATCTTAGGAAAAATAAGAATATCTAATTTGAAAAAGAAAAAATAATTAGTAAGAAGAGAGGTTTTTCCTTTTCACAAAATATCATCAAATAATAAAATCCAAAGGGCTGCATTTAAGCAAGTAATCTGTCTCCACATAATACTGCATTTAAGCAAGTACTCTGTCTCCACATATAAGAGTCCCTAAAAACCGGATCCTACTTATATAAATTAGTCAAATAGATTTAGCAAAAAGTTGGAAACTTTGATGATACACACAACAGAACGATGTCCATTTGAACCGTTAAGATAAAAATGTGTTCTCTTACCCTTCAGGAGGCAAGCGCCAGTAGCAATCCTCATTACCCCATACGATATGAAGCCCCCTAGGTTTAAACAACCATCCATTTTCTTCCTGTAAGAATCATGACCGATTCATCACTAACATCGAAACTCCATAGGCATATCAAAATCCATAATCTAAAGTGCGAGTAAGAGGACATGGGCATTGCTTAAATTCTGCTAAAGCCTTAAAATTATGGTCCAAAACGCCTTCTTTCTTCCCTCGTGTTATTCCTTAGGTACATCAGTAGCAATCTATAACAAAATATCACTTAAATCCAGGTGAACTATTGCTGAAAACTAGAAGACATAATGATAGGTCGGACTATAATCCGGATTGGAGCAGACCAATATATGCTTTTAAGAGCGGGTGATATACTGACCTGGAGATCTTGGACATAGCCCTCCTCCGGATCATGGTGCGGAGAGCTTGGAAGCGACTTTGGAGGCATCTTGAATGGGAAAAAGTAAGTCAGGTCTCAATTAGATCTCCTGAAAAATTGTATCTTGTGTATATAAACTAAAATATCCATTATTAAAATTAAGGTATCATTTTCTCTTCGCTGTATGAAATAAACAATACAGAATCAAAAAGAGAGGTTACGATGTTGAACGTAAAAGGCGTTGTTATTTTTTATACATGAAGCTCTCTCTCTCTCGCCGATATTCACGTCTAATTCCAATATTGATTTATTCCTAAATTCACTTTCTTTACTATTATCGTACCTGATAATTTTGATGAGTCCGATCCAATCTTATCAAGACACGTTTCACCTCAAAGTATTCCTCTTATTCTCAATTTAGTTTTTATTGATCTCACTCCTATTTTGATAATTTTACTGCTATCATAAGCTTTGTCCTCCTAAGACAGTTATAAATTGTAAAATGACATACAAAAATCAAGACTCGTTTATTAGAGCATCAAAAGATATAAGCTGCGAGAAGTTTTGGTCAAGAATATGCCTTAATTATAATAAAGCTATGATTATTGATAGAGCTGTTGATCAAAAGATATAAGACGCGAGGAGGACTATAATAAAGCTATTATTATTGATAAAGCTGTTGATCTTCATTAAAATAGAATGTCAAGCTTCACTTTTTGCTTCAGTCAGTTATTGTTGTAGAGCAAAACAAACAGCTTTTTGATGAAAGATGCAATAAAGATAACAGCTTCTTGATTTAGTTGGGGCATATATAGTCTTTACTTGTCTCTTAAGTTCTTAAAGAAGCTATTAACAGGTAGCCTCTTGGGTTCAACGGGATAACTGCCCCCTTTAAGCCAGGAGGATGGGTTAGAAAATTAATTATGATGACATTAATGAATCCACATGGAAATATGTGCATGCTTTTTCAGTAATCTTGGCATCATTGTGAATGTTGGATCTTC
The DNA here is from genome assembly GCA_025629825.1 of Erythroxylum guanchezii. Taxonomy (NCBI): domain Eukaryota; kingdom Viridiplantae; phylum Streptophyta; class Magnoliopsida; order Malpighiales; family Erythroxylaceae; genus Erythroxylum; species Erythroxylum guanchezii. The sequence goes on from JAOTAX010021935.1 coordinate 11,400, forward strand.
GAACTAGCTGATGACGGCACTCCCTCTTAGTAGGGTTGACCAAAAATAACCTTAGGCATCCCACGGGGAAAAAAGAGTGAGGCATGTCAAGTTGTAGTAATAATTTGATTGAAATATTTTGCATAAATAACCGATTCAAGTCCACAAGCAACTGACGTCATCTAGAGCCTTTTACAACCCCAGCCTGCACTTTAGAAGCCATACGTAAGCCTCAATCGCTCTTTGAGATAGTCCCCACTGCGGATCGGAGGAAATCTGGGAGAATTGCAAGCAAATGTTGTCATCCAGAATGATACCAAATTATAGAAGCTATAAACAATGCGTATCCAAAACTGTGAAGCAACTTGACAAACAGATACAGAAATAAAACCATTTTGTGGTCTACTTATATTATATTTCATTTGAATAAGATTGAGACAACTAACCATTTTGTGGTTTATTTATATTATACTATAAGAATAAGATTGACACAACTATGTTGTCTTACTTTTCTGTTGCTGCTTCAACCACAGCATAACAGAAGAAAGTAGAAAGTGGCAGCGTGATCATCATTACTCGTAAGACTTGTCATTTTCCAATATTATTCTAATACTACTTGCGAAAAGGCATTTTAGTTTATCATGCTCAAAACTAACTATTTCTAAATATCGACTCAATAGTAGTTTCTTATAATAATGTGATATGAGGAAAACCATTTTTATAGAACACTAAGGAGTCAGCAAACGTTTATCATCATAGCTAAAAAACAAAATGTATACATACGTATAGTTTCATCTAAATTGTTTAGTTCCCTATTAGTCAAATTCATGATGGTGTCTTAAAAAAAGTATGAAAACAACTGCCCCACACACACATGCACGCACCCACAGATGAATACATGAACAATAGGATTATTCAAATACACATGGTTAATAAGATCAAATAAGCTATTATTTCCTTTACAAGTTAAGTTTCTTTTAATCCAACCAACTTCAACCTAAATTTAATATCAACACTAACCAAAGATGAAAACTAAAAGCAAGCGAGAGGCAGCAAAAATAAAAGAGAAAAAACAAAGATTTTGCTATACTTCACACCTGAAAGAATAGTTTCCCTTAGATGACATAAAACCAAATGACCCTTCAGACTTTACAACATTATCATAACAGTTACTATGAGATACAAATAGTTTATATGATTTATTTCTTAGCTAATAATTATTTTAACAAGATAAAGTTCATATCATTTACTTCATAAGATAGAAATATTATAACATAATAATGTTTATCTTGACATTAATCACTACTACGGTATGCCAGGAGTTAATATATCATTTACTTTATAAGTTACAATTACTACAGTAATAATAATATGGGAAAATGTAACCAATAGATAATCCCCAATGATTAGAATAATGAGGAATTCAATGCATGATTATCAAAAATAAAAAGAAGTGAAAACGAATGCTCAGAAGAATATCAAATTCATTATGAAGAAAAGAATGGCTGCTTTTAGGAATCAAAAAGTTTTTTAAACATAAAACCACTTTTTAATGTGTTATACAAGGTGAGCCAACAATTTACATGTTCACTGAAAAAAGATGCACTTTTTTAATGATGCAGCACCTTAAAAACCACCAACCATGGGTGGTCTAAGGAGACGAGGAAAAAAGAGAACCACTTAAACATATCTACCAAAACCAGTAAGTTACAAGGAAGCTTGACCAGGTAAACAGATTCAGTAGTATACCCTTTGGGACATGATTCATTGTAACAACTCTCCAAGCATTCCACAATGCAATCTGAATTGGGATCTAAGAAGAATGCCAACTGCATTATCAAACAGAAACATTTTCAGCTCTAGAACGAATCCCCTGGTTAAAGAGACCTGAATTCAGAAATCAAAGAATATGAAGAATGGAGTCCTAAAGGTGCAATGTAATATATAATTCGAACTTTTAATTCACAGATCTCCATAAATTAAATAATATAGTTTTCAATCCTCAGATCTGAATGCAAATGCTACTAAACCATTAGATGTTCTACTCAAGGCACTTCATGAAAGCGGGAACTACTTCACAGTTTTGTATCCAATAGGCTGACACTTTGATCAAAAACAGCTCAAATAACCGGAAACTCTCCTTTAGTAGTTGATAAAAAAGATATATCATTTTTCCTGCTTTTTAACAATTGCAACAGGCATCCTATAAAAGCATTCTCTGTTGATCAATCTACAAGAATAGGGATCGATAAACCATCTAATGAAAAGTAACCCATCACAAGATTGAAAAAATCTATACAGTGGCAAGGCATAAGCAGAATCACTGACAATTTTACAGGTGAAAACCATGAGTTTAGTAAAGTTGGCATCAAACTTTTAGAAGTAAATATCAATGAATGATGCGAAAGTAGCATATAGATGTTTACAGAGTACCGCTCCCGTCCCTCTGGCATTACTCGGTGCAGCGTGGACCTAGAAATCATAGGAATAAACTGAAATCGGGAAAAAGAAAAAAGAAAGTAAAGAAAGAAGAAAACGTAAACCTAGACGAGAAACTTAGTTAAAATGCTCAAAAGAGGAAAACATAAACGTGGACAAGAAAGTTAAAATGCTCAAAAGAGGTAAAAAGAGGCATGAAATGCCTTGAAATTGTATATGAGATAACCCAGCTGAAAAAGTAAATGTTAGAGTCCACCTGCTCTAACAGTGAGTCACTCGAACAACAACTGCCTGCACTAAGAATCACCACACCACAGCAACAGAGCACACACACACAGCAGTAAAACGAGAACAAAGAAGAAGTAAGAATGAAAGGAATATACTGAGCAGTGATATTCCCTAGCTAGGCTTCGAGGGCTAGCTGAACCTCCGTACAATTACCAATTCTCACAACATAACAGAATGCCAATCATTTCCTCATAACAACCTTATATTCTCTCAGCCTAACTAACTCACGCATGACTCAACTCTCTCGCATTTTCCATTTTACCCTTCACACGTTACCTGTTTTACCCCCTCTCTTCTTGCTATACTTATGCTGAAATCTAGTCTCAACAGTAAACGTGGACGTAACTCTCAGTTAAGATGCCAAAAGGAGGTAAAACAAGGCATAAATATCTTGAAATTGTCTATGAGATAACCCACCTGAACAAACAATTGGTCCACCTCTCCATCATGTCCCCGACATTCACTATGAAGGCCCTGTCATTTCAAATTTAGAGGCCTAAGGCGGGATCATAAAGTAACATTGTCATTCATCAAGAATACAGTATGTAAATCTGGTTCACGCAAAGGAAAACCAGGTGAAAATAGTTAATCATTCTAGAAAGCAAAAGATTGTAAAGTCTAAACTCCATTATATAGCCCCTGTACCACAAATCATATGTCATTATACAACATTGACCTTTCTTATTTGACCACAAAGAGAATGCAAATGCATGCATAAATAACTTATGTTAGGATTGAAATTGGAAGACATTGAAGAATACTGAATCTTCTCAAGCATGTGTTCCTTGGTGTGAGAATGACAGCAGACTCACCCTTTCATGTGCGGCACATATTCCCAGGCCCATGGTTTGTTGAACTTTTCTCTGCAGACCTGTTAAGATCAAAAGCAAGACTAGGGGGGTCAAATATTTAAATACTTCAAATAAATAAAAAAAAGCATTCAAGTCTTTATGTGGCTAGAATTCATATATCTTCAACGCTACTAATGTCTCCCAGTGATCAGGCAGAAAATTTTTATATTTTCTTTCAGGGTATTAATACAAGTACAATTTACGAAATGCATCTTTTATTCAGCATATCATTGTCAATTACATTCTTTTCCAATCATCAGGATGTTACAATTTTAATGAATACATTTACAACATTTAATTCCCCTCATAATTTTATTATGTTAACTAGAAATTAATAATATTTATGATATAAAGTTATCCACACAATGCATATGCATGGACATACTAGTTGTGCTGAAGAAAGCATACCTGTAGTCCTGGAACACCATCAGTTGCTAGAAGAGTGATCATCCCATAATCTGAATGTGCAGACGCTCCACATACTCCTTCATCAGAAAGCCTGCCCTCACCTGAGATTATTATGGGAGCCAATATCAAAAAGAACTGGCTGATAAACTAACAGTCTCTTAAATTTGAAAATGCTTGCTATGGTCCAATGTCTTAATTTGAATATGTCTTTAACAATATCAAGTGACCGAAATCAAGCATCTACACCCAGACACTGAAACTTGTTGGAGATCTATTGAAGAACAATGGAGGACCATTAACAAGGAGTAGAGTAAAAAATGCGAAAAAATCTTTCAATAAAATATTGCCGGATCTTTATGTAAGGAATTAAACCTTTTTCCGAAAAGAGTAAAGAAAAAAATTACATTATCAAGGTATTACATCTGAGTTCACTCATAGAGAAAAGATATTACAATCCAAAAGCTTGTAACCAAAAAACAAGAAGATTTCTCAAGGGATAGCTACTTGAATTCCAGGGCCTTAAGTATTTCAATTTTGTACTAAGGATTTTGAACCCTAGAACCATCTACTTAGTTTACTTCAAGATATTGGAAGGAATCAAACGGCTGTTAGCTCAAGAGACTAGGGTCAAGCCAATTATATTGATTCAAGCGAAGGAGCAAGCTAGGGAAAAAGGTTATAGAATGTCGGACCCAGAAATCAACCAGTGTCTTTCACTGATTTTTTTAATTGACATTAAAGTCATATTAGAGTCAGGCACCGATCTTATGATGATTAACATAAGAAAACTAGTGTTAGAGTTGAACTCATAACCAGTGTTGGACTCATCCATAAAAAACACCCATAAAGTTTCAAAATAAAATTAGACCCAATGTGCTTCCTAGACAAGTGTTAATCTTGTCGTCTTAGTTGTTTAGAATTTTGAAACGTCAGGTTGTTATTTTCTTTTCAGATTCTAATTCTTAGGGTTTTATGTTTATAGAGTTATATATCTATAAAAATTAAAAGGTTATCCTTTGGATGTAAAAAGAGTTAGTTCATCATTGTTATTGATCAATCAAAATATTGAAGAGATTTTCTTCAATCCTTTTAGAGTAACTTGTTTTTTAAGTCCTTTAAAAACTTGTGATCTTATATAATTTGCTAGTGGTGATCAAACCCTGTAATCATATCAGTTTCAATCTTTTCTTTTCTATAAGTGTGGTGATTCATATCATTCTTAGTGTTTTCATGTTTATGTTCTTTGTAAACTTAGGGGAAAAAGGTATTGTCTTTCTCAATTCATTATGTAAAGATTAGGGACATATATATACAAGTATATCAATATTGATTAGGAAATGTAATCCCTATAATCAAGGAATCTTAATCCCTATGATTAAGCATATAATTTGTATATCTCTATGATCTCTATAATATGTAGTGCAATAATCTGTAACACCCCCCGCCCTCAAGTTGGAGCTTAGATGTTGAGCCTGTCTAGATTGTGACAAAATATTCAATTCAAGTCCTATTTAGAGCCTTTGTAAAAAGATCTCCCAATTGTTCCCCATTCTTCACATGTCCTATAGAAACCAAATTTTGTTGCACTTTTTTGCGAACAAAATGAAATCTTGGATCTTGTCTAGTCTGCGTCTGAGAAGCACTTTACATGACTGTGACCAAGATTTTTATACAGTATACCTCATTTAGGAGCCCCCACCAAGCAACACAAGAACTACTCTAAAGTGGCCCAGTGATGAATTGTTGGAGAAGCCATAAATTGACTCACAGTGCTAACAAAGTAAGCAATATTAGGACAAGTTATTGTAAGATAATTTAGTTTCCCAACCAATCTCTTATACTTCTTAGGAACTTCAAACAAATCTCCATCCTTTATGAGTTGCAAATCAGGTAGCATAGGAGCACTACATGGTTTAGCCTCTAATTTCCCAATTTCGGACAACAAATCAAGGACATAGTTTTTTTAAGATAAGAAGTCTTTCTTATTCCTCGTCACCTTAACTCTTAAGAATTACTTTAATACCTCCAAATCCTTTGTCTGAAACTAGCTACAAAGAAACATTTTTAGAGAAGAAATTCCCATGACATCACTACGAATGATAACAATATTATCCACTTATATAATAACGATAATTTCAAATGGAGAGTGTTTGTAGAAGATTGAATGGTTAGACTTAACCTTGTTCATTCCAAACTGTTCAACTGCTTGACTAAATTTGCAAATGAAACATAAGGTCTCTATTTCAAACTATATAGAGATCTTCGAAGTGGCACACTTTCTTATACTCTCCTTGAGCAATAAACCGAGATGATTACTCCATATAAACCTCCTCCTTTAAGCCTCTATGTAAGGAGACGTTTTTTAATGTTTAACTGATGTAAGGGTCAACAATAAGTAGCTGCCATAAACATAAGCAAATGACCAAATATCAACTTAGCCACAAGAGACAAAAAATTAGAGTAATCTACACCATATGTGCAAGCATAGCCTCTAGAGCCACTAAGCTATTAGAATTAATAATTGCAAAGATCCACTTACAGTGATAGCCTTTTTCCCAATAATAAAAGTTTCAAGTAACATTAGCATTGAGAGTTTTTATCTCCTCTATCATTGTTGCATACCAACCAAGATGAGACAAAGCCTCATGAACAATTTTGGAAACAGATACAGTATCAAGAGAGACAACAAAAGAGCACGAAGAAGATGACAAATGGTCACAGGAAACAAAAGATGAAATTAGGTAAGTGCATTGGCGTTTATCTTTACAGAGAGCAATTAGAAGATCAAGATCAATGATTGTGGAATCTAACGCCAAAGAAGGAAGTGGTGCTACACATATATCAAAAAAACATCTCATTATCAAAAATAAATATAAAAAATAGGTGGACGTGGTGCTGATGTTTAAATAGTAGGTGCAGAAGCAACATTTGGTAACTCTTGGGTTATTCGATTCATTATTTTCTCCTTGACTATTAGAAGTGCTTAAAGAAGCAGGAAAGAAGGAAAGATTTTTCATAAACATAATGGCAACAGATACAAGGCAGTTAAGAATAACATCAATACTCTTTTTAAGACAAGAGGACCCTAGAAAGACACATTTTACAAACTTAGGATCTAATTTGGTGAATTGAAGACAAACATCATAGACAAAACATGTACTCCTAAACATACGAGGCTCAATGGGGAACAAAGGTTTGGTAGGAAAAAAGATGTGATAAGGAATCTTACTATGAAGGGCGGATGATGGCATATGGTTGATCAAAGAACAGGTTGTTGAAACTACATCAGCCAAAAAATACTTAGGAACATGCGCTTGGAACAAAAGAGCCCTAGCTATTTCAAGGAAAAGTCTATTTTTCTTTCAACAACGTCATTTTGAGATGGTGTGTCAACAAAAGTTTAGTAAAGAATGTCATTTTGAAGCATGTAAGTCCAAGAGGAATCAAAATATATTGTTTGGCATTATCACTTTGCAAAGTATGTAAATAAACATTACATTGTGTTTTAATTTCAACGCAGCAGGGAAATGGGAAAACATCTCAAAAAGATTCTTCATTAAATAAAGCCAAGCTATTTTAGAAAAGTCATCAACAAAGATAACAAAGTATCAAAACCCATTTTTAGATACAATAGGACATGGACCCTAAACAACGAAATGAACTAACTCAAAGATAAAATTGGCTCTTTTATTGACTCAAGACGCAAAAGGCAAACGATGATGATTTATAAACTCACACGACTCACAATCTAATGACGACACACTTTGAAACTCTAAACATAATTTCTGTAACACAAAAAGAGAAGGGTGACCTAACCGACAATGTGTTTTCAAAGGAGTTAAGATCATGAAGAAAGCAATGGGCCTGGGCACATGCTCAAAAATATCTAGAACATAAAGACCTCTAGATACATGTCCACAACCAATAATCTTCTTTGTCATAAGATCTCGAAACAAACAATAATCTGAAAAAAATAAGACACAAAAATTTAAAGTTCAAATAATTTTGCTAACAGATATTAAATTAAAAGAAAATGTTGGTCGCCTTAAAATATATGAGAGGGAAAGTAAAAGAGCAGTATGAACAGTTCCAAAACCCATAGCAGATGAGGTAGAACAATTTGATAAAACGACATTGGAAAGAGAGTTGTAGCGTTTAAAGGTGGTAACAAGATTAGGTTACAAGTCAAATCATAATTAGCACCAAAATCAATGACCCACTAAGTGCTCGAGGAGAAAAGGAGGCACTTATCACAATTAATTGTCTCAACAATAACAATGATAGAGTTAGAGAAGCTCTACAATGCTTCGTGGTACTGATGGAATTTAACATTGACAGTTCATTCCGAGAATGAGCCAGGTGCAGTAGAAATAATCGCAAAACATGTTGAGTGAGATTTACAAGACTTATTTTGCAGCTTTAGACATGTGCACTTGATAAGACCTAATACTCAAACTGCTCCTCTACCATGATTTCGCTTTTCCCAACCCACTGCACTACTTTTGTAGCTTTAGACATGTGCACTTGATATGACCTGATACTCAACTCCTCCTATACCATGATCCTGCTTTTGCCAACCCACTGCACTGCCTCACTTATTTCGATTCTGATTAGAAAGCCTTCCATCATTGTGATTGACAAGAGCACTTGAAGTCTGAACAAGTGGACTAACAACACTGTTGTTGGCGTGAAGAACTCCAGTGAAGCCTTCATGGAGAGAGGAAATTTCCACACTAGAAAGAATCTAAGACCCTATAGTATCAAATTGACAACTATAGTTTGCCAAAAAGCTCATAATAGTCATATTCTCCCATTAGAGTTTGTTATACTTTCATACCATAACTAAAAAAGTAACAAGACATTCAGTTCTTCATAAACCTTTTTTAAAGAAAAGATCGATCATGTTGTTTAACCTGTTAAAAACTCTTACATATCTCATAAATATGAGAAGTATTCTCTTCTTCCAAATACAAAACCTTCAAATAATCTATTAATTCCTTAACATGCTCATAATGATTAATCATGTTGACCACTTCAGTATCTAATGAATTCCAAATCTGCTAGAACAATCTAACATTACTTTTTAGCCATTCCTTTCTTGTACCATCAATCGGTGGATCATCTATACGATGGTCATCTTTGGAAATACTGTAGAACAACACGACAACAACTCAGTGAAAGTCCTTCGTTGACACAGTGTATGGGAGAATTTAGTAATACACAACCTTACCTCTAACTAATAGAGAGATTATTTCCAATAGACTCACATGGAGAAGAAATTAAATATATATATACACACACACATATATATATGTATGTACAAATATACATATACATAATAAAATAAAAAAATAATAAAACAAAAATAAGTAAAAATAAAAATAAACATAAAAGATAATAAAAATAAATATAAACAAATACATATAAATAAAAATATAAAAATAAGTAATAAAATAAATAATACAATAAATGTAGAATAAGGTAAAGAACAAAAATAAAAGATAAATACAAAGCAAGGTAAAAAATAAAAATAAAAATAAAAGATAAAATAAGTAAATAAATACACAAACAAGAAAGAAAACAAATATATAAATAAATCAAACAAGTCTGAAACACGCGAAGGTTATGGTTTTGCAATGTATATGTTCTGTCGAGCTACTTTGAACTATTTCTGTCGGTTGCTTAATACAAAGCAATTGTGTTAACAATTGTTAATTTTCTAGAATTAAAACACAAACGGAAAAATTAAACATTCAACGAACAAATCAAGAACCAAAATTTGGTAACATAGTTCGGCACACCCAGTCTACGTCTGCATGGCCTTCACCCAGCTTAATCAACTTTTACTGTGATATAATAGTTTTACCCAAGGCTTTACTGAGCCTACATCACTCAACCCTTGACACTATCCACTCGTACTCACATCCAGTGAAAATATTTCACTCCCAATAACATGACCACTTTTTGCTAACCTGAACAAAGGATTTTTGGAACAAGAAAAGATAATGAATAAGAAAATAGATTGAAACAAAAATAACATAAATAAAAGAAATACTTGAGATAAAAACACTCCCTCTATGTGCAGCTTTATCAACTGAAATTGTGGGTGGTTGTCGAACAGCATCTATTGTGAACTTTTGAGAATAATCGCTAAATAGTCCACACATAGCAGCTCCAAAAAGTTATCAATCAAATAAGTGTTTCACTATCGAAACATTCCAAAAATACAGCTGCACACTTGATGAAATTACTGCACTTTTTTCCCACTCAAAATGGAGCAATTGTCCAATTAATTCACGTTATGTAGAGATAGCTCAAATCATTGAAAAATATGCAGCTCCTCTATCTCCAATTATCTACATGCATATCAAAATAAATCCTATCTTATCTGGGATTCAACTTCAAGGAAAATTCCATTAAATCCTATCTTATCCAAGATAGAGTAATCATATCCCAAGTAAACTTCTTATGACATATGATATATCAAATATAACCAACTACAAATAAAGCCCAAAATAATTAATCAGATATCTTAGCAAAATATCCTAACAAAGTCATTACAAAAAAATATTTAGGTTAGCTAAAGAAATATTTAGGCTAAATAATTGAGAGAAAAATTCGACATATCAAATGTTCAGGCCAAATAAAAGACATAAAACTCAAAAGAAAAAGTTTAAAAGACAATGAAACTTTAGGGGGTAGCTCACCAGCGAGTGGCACCCTTACTAATGCCGCTGATGAGATCAGATGACCCAAAAAACCCATGTAAGCAAAACTAATGAAAAAAAGAAACAAAAGCCAAGAGTTGTGATACCATATAAACTTCGGACAAAAAAGGTTTTATCTTTCTCAATTCAATATGTATAGAATTGGGACGTATATATAAAAGTATAACAATACTAATTAGGGAATTTGACCCCTATAATGAAGGGATTTTGATCCTTATGATTAAGCATATAATATATATCATATATCTTTATGATCTCTATAATTTGTAAAATCCTTGAATCAAATTTGTTTTACTAGAATAATTCTTAGTCCTATTCATATTGGCATCAAATATCATTAATCCTATTGGTGAGGGTCGTATCAAAATCTTCTTCTATATTTAGGTTTGTTCTTGAAAATTATGATATTATGTTTTTAATGCTCTTTTGTCTTCTTCCTGTACATTCAATTTTCTTTAGTGTTCTTGTCATTTTTAAGATTCATCAAAACAAATTGTTCTTAAATTCCTTGTTTTTTGTGTCTTGATTTAAGGTTAATATGAGCAACACAATAGACAATTAGGTGAATTTAGGGATAAGTTGAAAAAACATGAAATTGTCATAGCTAGTCTACAGTATAACTCACTTGTACCTACTAGGATGGATGATTTGAAGCTTATACAGTGACTAACAACGTTGCTAACTAGTTGGGGGAGTTAAACCTAAAGGGTGATTGATGAGATAGAGGTGGAAGAGGTAGAGTAGGGAGACAAGAAGGGGGCATATTCAATCTAGACTATAAAAGAGGGCATGAGAAAAGGGTGAATAACAATATAAATAGCATTAAGATGATGATATCACCTTTTGTAAGAAGAATGGACCCTGATGCCTATTTGGAGTAAGAAAAACATGCATAGCTAGTGTTTAATTCTTATAACTTTTCAAAAGAGTAAAAACTTAAACTAGCTGTCATGGACTTTAGTAATTATGTTGTGTAGTAATGGGGCCAACAAATCCTCACTGGGAAAAGGAATCCAAAGCTATCTAGCAAGACATGAGGAGATGAAATGGTGATGAAAAAAATATTGTCAAGTTTCTATTTTAGGGATCTCTATCAAAAGCTATAAACGATAACTCAAGGTTTCAAGAGTGGACGAATAATATAAAGAGATGAAAGTTACCATGGTTATTGTGAATGTGAAGGAAGATCGAAAAGAAATGATGGCTCGTTTCATTTGTGGAATAAATCTACAAATTACCGATGTTGTAGTGCTACACCACTAGGAGTTAGGGGATGCAGTTCTCATGACCATGAAGATAGAAAGACAACTTAAAAAAATGCTTATTAATCATTTTGGTATTTCTAGTGCAGGTTCTTCATCATGGTCATAGAGTGAAAAGGACGAAAAAGCTCTGTAGCTTAAATATGAAGCAACCAAACTGCAAATGCAAGCGTCAAGTTGAGACAAAGCAAAGATTGATTCCTCTTTTAACAATTAGGAATCAAGATGTCCAGCACTTTAAGCATCTGGTGACAGGACATATAACTTCACCATGTTCCAATAAGAGAGTGATAATGTTAAGGAAAGATGGACAATATGTGTCCAACTGAGAAGAGGAGGCAAACTAGGACATGTCTAACTTGAAGAATGCTCGTGATGATGAGTATAATGAAAGACTCGAAGAGGAAATATATTAGTCACTAGAAAGGTATCAAGTATGTATATGGAAGAGGATGACATGAATTAACAGTGAGACAATCTCTTTCATACAAAGTGTTCCATTAAAGAGAGAATGTATAACATGATCATAGATGGAAATGTTGTACCAATATAGCTAGTGGAGAATTAGTGGAGAAATTGAAACTACCAATTACAAAACACCATACACCATACAATATACAATGGTTGAATGAAAGTAGAAAGATTAGGGTAACAAAGCAAGTATTTGTTTCTTTCTTAATCGAAAGGTATAAGAATGAGGTACAATGTGGTGTGATGTGATGTTTATGAAAGCTTTGGCCAACAACTGTACGTGCAGAGCTTTTGACAGTCGAACTTTAGGTGGTGCTCACCGGCAAGTGGCACCCTTACTAGTGCTGACAGTGAGATCAAATGGTCATCCAAAAATGGTGACAAAACTCTCATGGGAAAAAATTCAAGCAAAAACTGATGAAGAAAAAGAGACAAAAGCCAAGAGCTATGATACCATGTAAACTTTAGAGAAACAAGTACTATGTTTCTCAATTCATTACGTGCAGAATAGGTCCATACTGATTAGGGAATGTAATCCCAATAATCATAGGATCTTAATCCCCATGATTAAGCATATAATTTATATCATATATCTTTATGATCTCTATAATTTGTCACATTCTTGAATCAAACTTGTTTTACTAGAACAATTCTTCATTCTATTCATATTGGCATTGAATCTCATTAGTCTTATTGGTGAGGTTCGTATCATAATTTAGTATCAGAACCATCTTCCATATTCAGATTTGTTCTTGAAAATTATATTGATATGTTTTCAACACTCTTTTGTCTTCTTCTCGTACATTCAATTTTCTTTAGTGTTCTTTTCGTTCTTAAGATTCGTTAAAAACAGATTGTTCTTAAGTTCCATGTTTCTTGTGTCTTGATTTAGTAAATTAATCAAAGAAAAGGAAGAAACAAAGCAAGAGAAAAAAATCAGCTAGGTTTTGACAAAAGAAGTCCTAAAGTTGTCTCACGTAAAATGTACACAAGGAATTTACAATTGTATTATCCATTATAAGTAAGAATCATTCCTATTCCAACAAGGACAAGGTATTATACGTACCATAAACATTCTATTTTTTAATTGTTCTTACTTTCTCTTACCGTTTAATTCGTTCTTGTCGATTTCTTCTTCTTCTTTATTGGGTTTAATTGTGTTTTGTAGAACTCAAGTTTTTTAGTTTTTGTGTTTTCTTACCCTCTAATTATGTTTTTTTTTTGTTTTTTTTTTCAATTTGCTTCTTTGGTAGTTATTTGATAAAGGGAAAGATTAAAACTAGTTTTTCTTGGCAAATTAACGAGTTTGTAAAGAACTTCTAGTCAAGATTTTAGGTTGTAAATAGAGTGGCTAATGAGGAAAATACAGAAAAAATGTTTTTGGAACTAATGTTTCCTTGCAGGTTCATTATGACTCAAAACTATAAAAAAAAAAATTCATCGAAAGATTAGAAAGCAAGTGATGAGCAACGAGTGGAGATGGACTAAGAGTTCATCATAAATGTAATTCAAGGTCAATAAGAGCAACTCAGTAGCCACATCGGTGAAGTTAGGGAAAAGTTGAAAAAACATGAAATTGCAATAACTAGTCTACAACATAACTCACTTGTACCTACTAGAATGGATGACTTTGAGGCTTATGAAGAGATTAATGCTGCTGTCAACTATAAAGGGGAGTTAAACCTAAAGGGTGGTAGAGGAGAAAAAGGTGGAAGAGGTAGTACAGGGAGATAAGGGGGCAGATTCAATTTAGCCTATTTTAGGGTATGAGAAAAGGGTAACAATATAGATAGCATTCAAATAACGATATCACCTATCGTAAGAAGAATAAACCCCGATGCCTATTTAGAATAAGAAAAATGTGTAGAGATAATGTTTAATTGTTACAACTTTTTAGAAGAGAAAAAAGTTAAACTAGCAGCCATTGAATTTAATTATTAGGTCGTGTATTAATGAGATCAACAAATCCTCACTAAGAAAAAGAATCAAGAGTCACCTAGTAGGACATACGAGCAAATGAAATTGGTGATGAAAACATATTTTGTACCAAGTTTCTATTTTAGGGATCTTTATCAAAAACTGCAAACATTAACTCAAGGTTTCAAGAGTGTGGAGGAATAATGTAAGGAGATGAAGGTTACCAATGGTTAGGGAGAATGTGAAGGGAAACCCAAAAGCAACAATGGCTCGTTTCATTCGTGAAATAAATCTAGAAATTGCCAATGTTGTAGAGTTACACCATTACGTAGAGTTGGAAGATATGGTTCTTATGACTATGAGATAGGACAACTGAAAAAAAAATGCCTATTATCCATTTTGGTGTTTTTAGTGTAGGTTCTTCATCATGGAATAAATCATAGAGTGAAAAGAATGCAAAGCTCCAAACTGCAAATGCAAGCGCTAAGCTGAGACAAAGCAAACATTTATTCCCCTTCAACAATTACGAATCGAGATGTCCAATAATTCAAACATATAACTTCACCATGGTCCGATAAGAGAGCGATGATGCTGATGAAAGATGGAGAATATGTGTCTAACTAAGAAGAGGAGGCAAACCAAGATATGTATAGTTTATGTTTAGTCTAGAGAATGCTAATAATGATGAGAATATCAAAAGACCCGAAGAGGAAAAGATATTGGTCACTAAGAAGGCATCAAGTATGTACATGGAAGAGGATGACATGAATCAACAGCGAGACAATCTCTTTCATATGAGGTGTTCCATCAAAGAGCAAGTGTGTAATATGATCATAATGTTGTACAAATATATCTAGTGAAGAATTAGTGGAGAAGTTGAAACTACCAACTACAAAACACCATAAACCATACAATATACAATGGTTGAATGAGAGTAGGAAGGTTAGAGTAATAAAGCAAGTGTTGGATTCTTTCTCAATGGAGATGTTCAAGAACAAGATACAATGTGATGTGGCATTTCACATTCTTTTGGAGCATCCTTTGCAATTTGATAGGAGGGTCATACATGATGGGTAAAAGAACAAACATGCTTTTATCATGAATGGAAAATTGATCACCCATGCTCCATTATCACCAAAGCAAGTCTATTGAAAATACTAATTTGAGGAAAAATCCTTTTAAGAAGAAGAAAAATGATAGGAATGAAGCATCTACTCAAGCTACACAATGCTTCTATGTCAGGGAGTCATGAAAAGATGTTTAGACAAGTTGCAAGTAGTTCAAAGCAAATGCAAAAAGTTGCTAGAGACCGAATAACAGTGGAGGACATTGGATAATTAGGCAGTACGACACCTATCTAGTACTGTTTTGAACCAGTGTTCTAGAATACGGACTCGTGTTAGTCCCATATTGATTGTGTTTGCTTCAACAAGTTCTATAAGCAAACCAACAGTAGACATGAAGTGAGACCGGTGTTGAACACGTTTGTGTTTGGCATTCTTAAAGTTACAAAAGCTAACTGGTGTCGATTATGAAGCCGAACAAGCACTGCACTTGTAGTTTAATAGCTTAGGATTTTGTAATTTTAAAATGTTGTTCCTTTTAAAACTCTAGTTCTTAGGTTTTTATACCTGTAAAAGATTTTCTTATTAGTGTAACTAATACTTTATTGTTGTTATTGATTAACAAAACCTTTGGAGAGACTTTCTTTAATCTTTTAAGATTAACTCTTGTTTTGGGTTTTCTAAAAACTTGTGATCTTATCTAATTTCCTAATGGCGATCAAACTCTAGAATCGTATCACTTATAATCCTTTTTATTTTTGTGAGTGTGGTGATTCATATCATTATTAGTGTTTTTGTGTTTGTATTTATGAATCACACTTATTTCAATAAGATGATCATTGGTAATATTCATATTGATATCAAATCTTACTAGCTCTATTAGTGAGGGTCGTATGATCAAACCTCCTAATTAATCTTAAATATTTAAATGTCTAAGTTGCAAAGAAGATAAAGAAAATACAGAGAATCTTATACATTAAATAGGCAAGGTCCTTGGCTTCCTGTATTCTTAGATGATTTGCATTCAATCAATTGCCAAATCTCAAAGTTGTTATTTTCACCAATAAATACATGTCGATAATCAACGTAGAGAAGAATAAATAGCTACAGAGGTAGCAGATTTTTCTTGAATCATTAAACCCATCCAGCTTTCCAAAAAAGCACAGACCATGAGTTTTTCTGTAAGGCATGGAGCAAGATTTCCCCAATCACTTACTTCACTTATGTACAAATTCAACATAGTCATTATATATGCTTTGAGGTAACTTCAAATCAACCAAAAATTTAAGCCATTTTACCTGGATAATGTAATAGGCGAAGGAAGCATTCCGGTTCATCTAAGGCTCCTATTTTCTCAAAATAATCTTCTTCCAAGTTCAAAGCCAAAGCTATCAAACAAATCAACCGTTTTCCAGCAGACCTGATGCAGTAGTTCTAACTATATGAGAGGAATTCTAAAACCTCTCTTATAAGTATGTGTGTGTATATATAGGAAAAAGTCAACAAATTGAAATATGGGGACAAACAAAAAAGGCAAAAATCACGTTCCAGCAAGATTTGGCTTTTTCCTCGAAAGAACGTTAATCGTTAAGCCAAAGTGAACTTCCTGATTGATACAAGCTTTAAGCAAAAGTATATATTTAACATATGCAAGAAAGATATTTGGAAGATTAAATGCACATAAAACTACCTAAGGCCCCTACAAAAACTTTGAAGCTCACACCTGCATTTACCTTTAAAAAAACTAAAGGTAACAATAGGAGGAATACAGGAACTTACAAAACTTTCTCATGGTAACATTCCATGATGGCTCTCCAAGATGTAAAACACTCTGTAATTTCCTAGCCAAAGGATTAAAATTCCAGGAAACTATACACCACTTACTAAGAAGTAATGTTAGCTAAAGATAAAATGTCAAGATTTCTCACATGGTTAAACTCCAGCAAGAACAATACCTTGTGAAGGCCATTGGTTCAAGTTGCTTTTAGCTGCATCCAGAGGACCAATGTAGAAGCTTTCCTTTGAGTCACCTGCATCCATATAGAGAAATGAGAGCAGCAAAAGGACAATTCCGTCATCATCACCCATTGACACACTATATGAAATTACAAAGGAAAGCCCGTGCTTTCTTATCAATATTTACAAAAAAGGCCCTGGAATTGGCATCTGAAGTGTGTAACTTCCGTAAACAAAAAGTATCCACATTAAGCGCCACCAAACTTTCCATCAAACAAAACAAAGAAGGGAATGAAAACCTTTGGAGGTTGAAGAGGTATCAAGCTTTTCAGCATACAAAGGCGTGTAACCTCTGTGTTCTTTGCGATATAGTTTCATCTTCTCATCCAAGGGGAGGGAGAAGAACTTTCTAGACTCTTGGAAAACTGTTTCAACCAATTCATCCTCTACCCCATGATTCACAAGGTAAAAGAATCCATATTCCGTACAAGCCTAGAGTGAAATCCAACATCAAAACTTGACAGTTAACTTGTAACAATAACATCGTAGATAGTATTGAACAACTGCAAACTTGTGAATCAAGCAGCTAACAACGATATAACGAAGTTTAGTTTTATAAGAAGAGAATTGGAACCTGACGAATTAAACCGGCGGTGGAGAGGCGATTAGGGATTGAAAGGTCAATGATTGGGAGCTGTGCAGCTTCTGACATGTTCACTGTCTCTCGCGGTATCAAGTATGAAGAAAAATAAGGATATCCATATTTATTCCATCCAGGGTTTTTTTTTTTAATAATAAGAGCTTTTTTAAAATAATAATTATAGTTAAAACAAATGTTACAACGAGTTCAAAGACTTTTACTCTACCATCATATTGCCATATAACTCAAGAACAAAAAACTTCCCGACAAAGATAAAGTGGCTATCTACATAATAGATACCAAAGAACAATTATAGGCAACACATCATCTTCATGGGAGACCTTATTTACTATTTCTGATGTTTGCGATTTTGTTTTCTCTTCCTTGCAATTTTCTTTTTACAGATTTGGATTACACACAAAAATTACCAAGAATGTTTGAGACATTGGCTACTGCTAGAGGGGTATCACTGTCCTCTGTTTGTTCAATATCTCTTATTCCTTGATTCTCCATTTGCTCAATAATTGCAACTGGAGTCTATATGTTGGTCTAATCCATCTAACAATACTCCAAATACTGGGAGATGAAATCATTTTCATCACTATCTAAACTTTTCACATTGTCTGCCCTGGAATTGTCAAGAGTTGACTTTCCTTCATCTTGACTTGCTCTAATTACACATACTTTGCATTGTTCAGTTCCTACCTGGCCATTAGTGTCCTTTCCTTCCTTAGCCGGTTTTTTAACATCAGGCTCATCTGTCTCCTTACTTTGCCTAAGATATTCCATTTGACCACTCTTTTTCAGTTGGGATGCATTGTTTCTAGTCTGCAAGATATTCCCTTCCTCCCCATTGAGTTGTCTTTGAATCGTACTATCTATCAATAATGGTTTCAAAATTTCAAAAGGTTGGATCTCTTTCATCCCTTTTTCACAGTTTCCTCAATTCTCTCAAACTCCACAGGGATACCTAAGTTGGCAGAATTAGTGAGCTCATCATGCCACCTTATTTTAAATGATCTACCCGTAGGAATCTATTTCCTATCTGAGGTGTTTTGCTTCCATGGGTAGTGTTGGATCCCATACTTTTCTTAAAATTTAGAACTACTGAATAGGAATTTTAGTGATTAGTCATAGGTAAAGAAAAGGAAAATTCTTGAATTTGAAATGATATACAAGATTTAGGTAGTGAATGTAGTAAGTTAATAATGAGTAGGTATATGTGTGTACGTTTTGTTATTAGTGTTCATAATTAATCATAGACTATAATTTGTTTATGGATGATATTGAGTTAAAATGGAAGTTGAGAGGAAGAATAGTGATTGAGTATTAAAGTTGAAAATGCAGAAAAGTAACAGAGCATGAATAGGTTGATTATGAATTCTGAGTTTTTGATGATTTTTGACTAAACTTGTATATTTTTGGAGTAGTATGAATTTATAGTGAATGAGTTGATTGAAATGGAGTAGAAAAACTAGAAATAAAAATTTGAAATATTGGTTTTTGAGAATTAGAAGTTTGAAATTTTGGGAATGGACTTTTTGATATGAAACTTCTATGAATTTTCTGGGTTGATCTAGAGAGATTTTGATAAAATTATCTTCATAAAAGTTGTAGCTTATCTTTTCAGCTTTCTGTCGATATAAGGTATGCGATTTTTGGGCATTGGAGTTGAAAGTTATGATTTTTAGAAGTTTGAGGTGTTGTTTAGGATGAAATATTCAGACAGCAATATTGGTGTGAAATTTTGACCCTTATAGAGGTAAAATTGTTTTTAAGTTCTTTATAAAAGTTGTAGATCTTTCTTTTAGCTTTCGATTGGTACCAAATTTGCAAAATTTGGAGTTCTGGGTCAAAAGTTATGAAGTTTAGAAGTTGGGATGTCGGAAGTAAGGAAGAGCAGGTGGCCTCGCGATCGCGACGAGGCTCGTTTCGCGCTACGGCTCAAGATCGTGACTCGGCTCGTTTTCTCGAGCCGTCGTGAAAACAAGCCGAGTCGCGATCGCGATGGCTCACCTGAACATTCTTCACTCGCGACTCGGCTCATTTTCGCGACGGCTGGCGATCGCGATCGCGACTCGGCTCGTTGGCTTACCTGAATACTCTTCACTCTTTTACTTATAACTTTTTCGTCTGACCTCCGATTGACCTGATTTTTAAAGTGTTGGATTCGTAACACATTCCTCTACCTCTCCATAAAAATTTATAGCTTTTGGTATTGATTTGAAAATGATTTATTGAACCAAAGTAAGGAGATAGGTTAAAAGAGTATGAGTTGGATATTTTTTCTGAACATGCTTCAGTATTTTGGCAATATCTTGACCTATAGAGATCCAAATGAGTTTATTTTTGTTTCTAAATAAATTAGAGACATGGAACTACAAATTATATGAAGGAATCAAATTTCAATTTAGACCTTAAAATTTTCAATTTTTGGAGTGAAGTTGGGTATAGTGTATAGTCTCAGTTTTGTAATATTTCGAAAATGTTTGGGACATAACTTTCAAATTACTGAACCAAATTGAGTGATTTTTGTGTCAATGGAAACATAAGACATAGAGGAATATTTCTCTAGAAGGAAGTATTATGAAATTTCTTCATTTACCTGATC
>JAOTAX010021962.1:0-12015 GCA_025629825.1 Erythroxylum guanchezii
ACAGAGAGATCAAGTGAATGATATGCTCATTATATATAAAGTTGAAACTAATAGATAATGAATTGATATGTGTATTAGAAAAAGATTGTGAACTTGTTTATATGTAAAAATATTAGACTAATTAATTAAAATTTTTAATTAAAAAATAAGTAAAAAAACATAAATTTAAATAGGAAAAATATAATTAATATCTAAATATATTTTCACTGTTACCAGTCCTTGACAAAAAAGAAAAAACAAAAGAAGAATATTTGTGCTGCACAAGACCGCATTTTATGCTACAAAATTAGACAGAGATGAAGTTTTAAAAATAAAATATTTTATTTGACGTCTTAAGTTTTTAACAATTAAAATATAAAATATATTTAAAAATAAATTATTTATTTCACTCAACGGTAGAGCCATAGATTTTGTTGTTTAATCAATTTATGGATTGCCCATTACACTGACATTGCCTAGCGAACAAGCAAAATACTTCAATTATCTGTTAGCGAATTAAAAGATTAAAGAGAAAATTTTTATAGAGTCTTAAATAGAAAATTTTTAAGCAACTTAAATTATTTTGTAATGTTCCTCAATAAATAAATTAATAAAAGTATATTTCATTTGATTGATTTATACTAAATGCTTATGTATTAAAAGCGTGAGTGAAATAGTTAAACATGAGTTACGGCAGGCATTTAGAAATAAACGGACTTGATTGTCAAAGATCATGGCAGACGGTTAAAGTTGATAGCTCTCTACTACCGTACAAGGTGGGAGCACTCCTTTAACCAGTGAAAAAGTAAATCAGGTGATATGACAATAGATTGACATCTTTCAAAACATATTTTACTTATGCTAAAGTGGAGTTAGCGGCCTAAATTAGATAGCTCTCCACTATCTTACAAGTGGGAGTACTTTTATAAGCAGTAAAAAAGTGGCTCGGGTGATACATCAAATTAGCATCTTTCAAGCCATATTTCACTTGTGCTAAAATAGAGTTAGTAGGAGCAGCTTTTTAGGCAGTGAAAAAAGTGAATTGGGGGATATGGCAATCGGGGGGTGAGATTTTCTGTCCCAAAAAATGTTTACTTATTTTGTCCCATTAAATTTAAGCCCTTTATTTATGTGAGTCCTATATAAATAGAGGGCTTGGATTTAATGGGACAAAATAGGTACACATTTTTTTGAGACAGAAGATCTGTGCCCTGACAATCAATTGGCATCTTTTAAGACATATTTCACTTGTCTAAAAGTAGAGTTAGTGGCTAAAGTCAGATAGCTCTCTACTAACTTAGTGGGTTAGTGGAGGAAATGCTTAGTTTAGACTTCCCTAATTTTTAAGTTCTTGTAATTCTATATAAAGACTTCCTTTATAATTCATTTATAACATTAAGCACATTCAATTATTAATAAGAGAGTTGAGAAATTTCAAAGAGAGTGTTTATTGACGGATATGGGTAGAAAGTGCTTTAGTAGCTTTATCGTCAAGTGCTTTGAGGAGGAGGCAGTCACTTGAGTTTGTATTATTTTCTTGTGAACATATTAATAAAATGTTGTCCTTTTTGTATCTCTTCTATTTGTCTCGTGTGATTGATTTGCTCTAAACAATTGAGTTTTGAAGGTGTGAGTGAAACACTTAAACAAGATTAACTTAAGAAGTTTAAAATTAAATGAACTTATTAGTCAAAAATTACAAAGAGAGGCTTAGGTAGGCTTTAGAGAATTAATCTTAACTAATATTACATGATTCCCAAACATTTTTCATAAAAAATTTCAGATGGGTATTAGTCAATGATGGCGATTGGAGATAACGTGTTTCTTTCTTGCTGCTAAGTGGTAATGCCATAAGTCTTAGTCAGCGTGGACCACAGCTTTCTTGGCATTAAGTGATCACTTTGATAGTGGCAGAGTGATGATTAATACCCGTCAATTGCATGGTTCTCTGAAGTTGAAATTAGAGGCACTTCATGAGCACGTGTTTTGTACAATGAAACAGATACTACTCATTGCGCACGTCAGAAGCACGAGTATTGTACAATGAAACAAATACTACTCATTGCGCACGTCATGAGCACGAGTTTTGTACAATGAAACACATACTATTCATTGCGCAGTGAAGCTTCTCTTTGTGGCATTTCATTCTGAACAAGGTCCTTTTTCTCAGTTTAGAAGTATACATAGACATGTTTATTTACAACATTATTACCTATTGATGACATTTCCAACAATAGTCTCTTCTTTATGTGTCGCATCAATATAAGACATGTGGCCTTCAGATTGTGGTGTTCCTTCAGAGTCTAGATTCTCTGTCCAATATTACTCTGTCTTATTCTGTCTTATAGAATCTCAGCCATTTATTTTGCAGGACCCACACAGGACCTATGCGGAACCCACATAAATAAATGGCTGAGATTTATTCGACACAATAAGACACTATAATATTGGACAAAGAATCTGAACTCGTTCCTTCAAGGAGTAGAGCTCGTGAGCCACCTAAGAAGTCTACAGGCTATGGAAAATAATAGCTCAAACGTACACATAACTCTCGTCCCCTGTGAGAGTCCTATTTCCGTACGCAATTCAGAAAGAACAGCTGTCCCCAGCTCCTCGAAATTTTGGCTTCTAGTTTGATGTCAATTCCAAATTGAATACAATAAGGTTATGATGGAGATGTCTGAGGTTGCAATTTAAGCAACTATTTTAACAATTATTCCTAGAAAAGGTTGTGACATTTAGACACCAATTCATACTCAACTTCATTTGGTGAGATCAAATAAAGAAGTTGAAAGAGAGACGTTATTGTGACTGTTTCTGGTTACTTGGTTACAATGCTCTCAACTCAAGCTTCTCTCAATCCGATTGAAACTGATCGCTAAGTAGCCAAAAAAGTCTGAATCCGGGAACGTGAGGAAGATCCCCCGCCTAATCCACCTGCTATACAGAGTAACGCAATCGGCTATAGTGCGGTGGTCACTGGCCACACCGACACTACCAAAGGTGAGAAAGACATCGACTGGCCTATAGAGGACCCCATAGAAACCACGGAGGGGGACATTGCTATCATCCAAGGACAATATGGCTTGGGATTAGAACTCTCGAACATATTAAACTTCTGGGCAGAGTGTTAGGATTCAACATGCTCAAATCACGATTGATCGCTCTGTGGAAACCAAAGGGCTCAATGAAAGTAGTGGTTATTGAAAATGATTTTTATCTCGTCAACTTCATCAAAAAGGAAGATTATGTAAGAACACTTACCTAAGGACCGTGGATAATTGCAGGGCACGTATTGTCTGTGCAGCCGTGGTATCCCGACTTCCGATCTTCTTCAGGAAGGATTTCCCATGTGGTAGCTTGAGTGCGATTTCCCGACCTCCCAGTCACCCATTACCGCCCTTCCATCCTCACGACGCTCGAAAACCTGGTGAGCCGCACGGTTAAAATTGACAATAACACACAACTTACCCGCTAAGGTAAATTTGCAAGAGTAGCGATCGATGTGGATCTCAGGTCCCCGCTTCGATCCCTAGTGTAGCTCGATGGTGAAAGCATCAAGGTGGCCTACGAAGGCCTCCCGCAGATCTGCTTCTCATGCGGGCGGGTAGGACACGAGGCCCTAACTTGCCCAGACAAACCGATTGAATCACCCCCCAACGCGCCACCCACCGGTGGACAGACGACGTCTAACCCTCCTGACAACTCCGCGACCTCGTCTTCGGGGACTCTCCAGCGCTAGGAGTTTGGTGAGTGGATGCAGGTGACTCGTCGCCCTCATCGGCAACAGTCCCACCCTTCGGCGAAACGACCCGACAGCAGCAATGGACCTTTCCATGTAGGATCGAAGGGCTCGCGCTTTCTGGCTCTAACAACAATCGATCTGTTAGAGAAAGCCGGTGCTTCACGTCAATCAATTGAGGCGACACATCACCATGCCACCCAGCCTTCGACGTCTCACCCCCACCCTAATCAGAAATTCCTAATTCCTTCGTTGTTTAAGGAGTCCCAAACGAAGAGGTGGACGTCATCTAGACGCAATGCTTCATTTAATAGATCAACAAAAACGTCGTCGTTGTTAGCTGCTCTCCCCTTAAGTGAGCTGGACCAGACCCGACAGGCCCACTCATTTGCCCATGTTCCACCATCCATCCCTCAGCCCAACAATCAGCCCACCCCACAACCCACATTTCTAGACCCTATTAGTCAGGCTCAGCAACTCCTTATCAAGCCTACTCCACAGCCCACAATTCCAGACCGCTCAGCCAAAGAAAGGGCCATATGGCCCTATCCATTCCCTCCCACTCCGACATTATAATCTAGGACCAATCTTTCAATCTGCCTAACCCTGAGAATCTAGACTCCGGGGCCATAGAGGAGGATCCCAGCGAAGACCGCACTCATCCTGCCTCGGTGTCACCCATTCCAACACACATGATAACCCCTCCTAGGCCGCCAGATCCGATGGCAAATCCATCCACTGGCAGCGACATGAATATTGAACCAGATACTGCGATGGAGGAGACTCCGCAGACATAGACGCCAGATCAGGATCAGGAGTTGATTGTCAACGCAGGCAGCTCCCAATCTGAATAAATTCCCATCCCTCGGTTTTATGTCGATATTCGTATGGAACTATCAAGGAGTTGGAAGTCGGACCTTCAAGCCTATTCTCAAAAATTACATACGCATACATAAACCGCGTCTTCTGGTTCTGGTTGAACCTCGTATAAGTGGAACTCGGGTGATAAATGTTATTCAGAGTTTAGGTTTTACGCAATCCTTCAGGGTAGAAGCAGAGGGCTACTCAGGAGGCATCTAGATCCTTTGGTGAGAGGATATTGAGGTCAGAATTCTCATAGCCCACCGTCAATTCGTGCACACCAGCATCGTTTGGGACAGTTCGGTTTTTGACTTTATAGCAATTTATGCTAACCCTACGTATTCCTTACAACATTACTTATGGCAGTATCTGCAACAAATTGCCGGGATTACAATCAAACCTTGGCTTTTGGGAGGAGACTTCAAAGCCAAATTGGAGAGTACAGACAAACGTGGCGATTCCCGCCTCCAACCTATTGTTAATTCTCACTTTCGTGATTGTATTCATAACTGCCAACTTCAGGACCTAGGGTTCTCCGGACATAGGTTCACCTGGAGGAGGGGGCAAATCCTGGCTCGTCTAGACAGTGCCTTCTGTTCTAACAATTGACACTCTGTTTTCAACACCACCACGGTCACTCACCTGCCCTTCCTGAAAGCTGGCCGTCGGCTTCTTTTAGTGTCCCTCCAAAACCACCCTCGTCCACCTATTAGATCCTTTCACTTCCAATCCGCTTGGGTGACGCATGCCAAATTTAGTCAATTTGTAGCAGAAAATTGGAATCCTAATGGCTCTGATCTCAGTAGCGCGGTCCAAACTTTTTCTGCTAAATTACAGCAATGGAGTTATTCCACATTTGGGAATATTTTTCATTGGAAAAAACACCTCCTGGCAAGAGTTGAAGGCATTCAGAAACAATTGGACAAGGAAGACTCATTCTCCCTCCGTGGGCTGGAGGAACATCTACGGACTGATCTGGAATAGGTCCTTTTCCAAAAGAGCTATACTGGCACCAGAGATCCAGGAGCTAGTGGCTAGGTCAGGGCGACCAAAATGTGAAATACTATCATACAATCACCATGGCCAAACAAAGACACGCGCAGATTATGTCCTTGAAAGATGAACATGGAAATGTATCCTCAAGCCCGAGGAGCATACGTAGATTGGCTCAGAAATTCCTTGAGAACATTTATTTGACTGACAGTCAGCAGCCTCCTACCCATCTGATCCGTGGTTAGTTCCCCCCTTCCCCTCCAAGCTCTTGATGAGTTAGACAGGCCGCTTCAGCCCGAAGAACTCAAGACGACATTTTTCGAAATGGCTCCTAACAAGGCATCGGATTTGATGGTTTACCCGCTTTATTATACTAATCCTAATGGGATACTCTAGGCCCGTCCCTGACTCTGTTCTTTCAACGAATCTTTCATCATGAAGTTTGGGATTCTGACATGAACCGCACCATAATGGTTCTTATTCCGAAGATTCAATCTCCCATGTTGATTACACAATTTAGGCCCATCACTCTTTGTTCGGTGGCCTACAAAGCCATTACCAAAATTATTGTCAATAAGCTTAAACCCTACCTTGACAACCTGGTAGCTCCAACCCAATGTAGTTTTGTTCCTGGGCGCCTAATTACGGATAATATTATTATCGTCCAAGAAGTCATCCACACCATAAAAAGGAAAACAGGTCATAAAGGCGTAATGGCTTTAAAGGTGGACCTTAAGAAAGCTTATGGCCAATTGTCTTGTGACTTCATCCAAGACACCTTACTTGACATAGGTCTTCCCACCTCCTTGATTAGTCTCATTATGAAATGCATCTCCTCAGTTTCTCTACAAGTTAGGTGGTAAGGAGAACTTAGCGAGGCTTTTAGTCCTTCTCGAGGTAGTCGTTAGGGCTACCTCATCTCGCCTTACCTTTTTGTCCTATACATGGAATGACTCGAGCAATCCATCGCTCACGCAGTGGCTCAAGGGCGCTGGCAGCTGATTAAATTAAGCAAAATTGGACCATCATTCTCTCACTTGTTCTTTGCAGATGACCTCATTCTTTTCTCAGTAGCATCTTTTGATCAAGTGGTCATTATTCGGGAAACCCTAGATTCTTTTTGTGTCGCTGTAGGACAACGGGTTAGTCATGCTAAATCTAGGTGCTATTACTTTAAGAACATTTCTTCTTCGATGGCTCACATGTTAAGCAGTGCCTTGGGCTTCACTCAGACACACGACCTTGGTCATTATCTTGGAGTTCCACTACTGCATGATCGCGTGAATAAGCAAACCTACCAGTACATCCTTGACAAGGTGCACCAACACTTATTAGGCTGGTCAACCAAATTGATGTCCTTTGCTGGCCGTATCACATTAGCTCAATCGGTGTTAGCGGCCTTACCTAGTTATACTATGCAGATGGTCCGATTGTCCGTAGTCTTTGTGATGCCATTGAGAAGATACTGCGACAATTTTTATGGGGCTCGTCTACTGGCAAACAAGCGGATTCACCTAATTAGCTAGGAGACTGTCTGTCAACCTAAAGAAAAGGGTTCTTGGCATTCTGAAAGTTTGGGAAACCAATGATGCATTCCTAACTAAATTAGGATGGACTCTGGTATTCAAACCTCATGCCTTGTGGGTTAAAGTTGTCATGACAAAATACAATTTTGATGCCAATAGCCTACCCACCTCTATTGACACAACTGGAGGATCAATGATCTAGAAGAGCATAAAAACGACTTAGCATCTGGTGATCCAGGGCATGAAATGGATGATTGGAGATGGAGATAGGATTCAATTCTGGATGGACTCTTAGTCTGAGGGCGTGGGACCTCTTATCACCCACGCAACCACCAACATTCCTGCCCTACCATGTACCCTCCAGATCAAACATTTTGTGGGCGATGATGACGACTAGAATTGGGCTGCATTACAAGCTTGCCTCCCGACTTTAATATGCTGGTTAATCGCAGGAACTTTCCCCCTGAAGTCCTTTCTAGGCCAAGATAAGGTCATCTGGGGCCTTTCTAACATTAGTCAATTCACGATCGCTTCCACCTACTCTATGTTACTGGAGCAAGCGGACACCACACCAGAGGGCTTTTGGAAGGTAATATGGCAAAGGAAAGGCCCTCAACGCATTCAATCATTTCTATGGTTCCTCACGCACGATTGTTTACTCACCAACTAACATCGACTGCGTCGGCACCTAATTATAGACTGTGCCTGTTACCACTGTGGACTCGACGAATTCGCGTTGCATACTTTGCATGATTGCGACAAAGCCAGCCAAGTGTGGAAATCTTTTCCTCTTCACTTAGTTAATAACGAGTTCTTCTCTTTACCGACTCGTCAGTGGCTCAATACCAACCTTTGCCAACACCGATACATTTTTGGGCAGGCTTGGTTGATACTTTTTGGAGTCACTTGTTAGCTCCTGTGGACCTGGAGGAATAGGACCCTTTTTGATAATCTTTTTATTTGGCCAACCTCATCCATTTCTCTCATTGTGTCTTTTGCAGATCAGATCCATAAGTCAGCCGTTTGGCACAGCCAAGCTATTACGAGACATCTCCCTCGCCTCGAGCACTTTGTCAGATGGAGCCCACCACCCAAAGGGTGGGTTAAGCTCATCACGGATGGTGCTTGCACACCTTCCTCCTTGTCAGCCGCAGCAGGGTGCATCTTACGAGACAGTTCAGGCAATTGGCTTGGCGACTTTATGCAGAATCTCGACTGGTGTTCCCCGGTGACTGCGGAATTATGGGGCGTGGATCGAACTCGAAGTGAACTCGATTGCGGTGATCAACCTCCTTTCTTCCTCGGCAAGACGGTCCACGATTTTCAATCCCATAGTTCAAGGAATTAGCGAATTGTTTACTCGGAATTAGACTGTGATGCATCGGCATATCTATAGAGAGAGTAATAGATGCACTGACTGGCTAGTGAGTTATGCGGCGCAATGTGAAATCGGAACTACTTATTTGGATACTACACCTAGTGGGTGCCAATCTATCCTCCTCGAGGATATGTCGGAACTTTGTTTTCCTCGATCCGTTTTGTAACCTTTTTATTCCCTTTTCACACAAAAAAAAAGGTTGTGACATTTTCAAATCTTACCAAAGAGGAAGAAATGATTTATCTCAATTCATTGAATCTTGACATTTTCTATTTGGTTTGTTCTGTTAATTTTTTTAGTATAAAAAAATGACTAAAACACCTCATGCAAATTGGGTGTTTTAGTCCATATGGATGATTAGTTGGCAATTAATTCTCTACATGGATGCCTACGTATCATGGACAAAAGGATTTCGTTAGCCAAATTAACAAAACACTAACTGAATGTATATTTTGAACTATGTTGTTAAGGTTACAAATGTTGGAAACCAATCGAGATTAAATCACAGACGCAACAGAAAAATAAATTTTACAGTTTCTGATTGAATCCTAAGAATTGAATAAATTAAATAATTGAACTTGAATCATAAAATATAAAATCGTATCAGATTCGATTTTTCCTTTGAAATCCTTTCAAAACACTTTCGATACGTCAACCACGAGTTATTCATTCGTCTAATAGTATCCACAAAGCAATTTCTCATCTCTTGAGAGGAATTAAGCAGGAGAACTAGCTCCCTTATGCTCATTCCTACTTATAGAAAAAACATTAGGTTTTTTTAAATTTCTATGAAAATTAAATACCTCAATTATAATTAAAGTCCAACTCTAATTATAATAAATTTAATTTTAATAAAATCAAATATCTCATATTTAATCCCTAAAGTTTCTCAAACTTTATAATTATGTCCAACTTAAATAAAATTGATTTTTCTCTAATAAATTGCTCTTTATGAGTGACACCTTAAGGTCCTAATATATTTTCAATGATTATAAATTATAATTATAATTCATAGTTAGAACTAAAATTAAAATTAGATAAATTAAAACTCTTTTTAATTTATATTTAATTTTCCAATTAAACAATTTATAATCATAAATCAATATTGACGTCTAGCACAATATTATGACCACCTAAATATCGAAAATGTCAAAGTGGTTGACTTATGTCTACGCATATTTATGATGTATAATTTAATCCTTTCATCATCCAATGTTCGAATTGGACAAATTATGAGTATAATGTCTACTCTTTTATATCTAATCATGTTCATTTTTGCTAATTATTAATTAATTTATAATTGATAATTAAAACACCTTTTCAAATACTGATTCATTTTGGGCAGAGAATTTGATAAATCATTAGAAATCAAGAATAGTACAACATTCTCTCTAATTACTTTATAGTAATGAATCCTTTATTGATGTACTCAACTATTTCCTTATAGTTTATACTGCATCCAAGTGCTACTAACTGAATTATCCCAGGACAGTTCATAAGTGGCATCAAAACACAGTAATCCATGAGATACTTTGGTAATTTCAAGTCTAAGGATTAATTATACAAGCATCATTATGAGGAAATCTACAACCATGTAAGTAATATGTTGGGCCCAAGTCTCGTGACTAATCCCTAGGCGACCACTCGGGGCGGTCGGGTGAGGATCACGCGAAAGGAAAGTCAAAAGCATTCAATTTGTGAGAAATTTAGCGACAGCAATTTGGAGGGTTCGTCACGGCAAAGTATATGTTCGCCGCGATGAAACTAAGAGAAGTTCGCCGCGGCCAACGTCCAGCTTCACCGTGGTGAAGTCTCAAGGTTACGTCGCGGCAAAAGTCTAGCCTCACTACGGCAAAGTTTCACAAATACGCCGTGGGGAAAAGCTGTTGTTTCGTCACGGCAAAGTTGCGAAAAATCACATATAAATACCCTTGGGAAAGGTTTGCCGCGGCGAAACCTTCAGATCCGAACCCAGAAACCCAAAATTCACAGCAAAATCAGCACACACACACATCACCAATTTCCCTTCATAATCATCAACAACACAACTACAAGATAAATATGCACATACACATTGGAAACTTCTTCAATTCTCAATTCATTACTAAATCAAAATGAAGTTCATACTTAGCTTTAATTGCATATCAACATTACATCATTCGCTTAATACAAAATATATATGAATGCTTTTGTTTGATATGCTGCTAAAGCTACCCAAAAGTGATTGAACTAACTTAGTACAAAAGATCTCTAGCTATCTTGGAGTTTTCGATGCTTTGCAAGGATCGCTAATCGTTTCATTCTGTACCTGAGGAGTGAAAATGATGGGGTGAGCTGCAAAGCTCAGTAGCTAATATATTTATAGTCATTGGTAACGAGCCACACAATCAAACATATATGTGTATATACATATAGGCATATACATCTTATCTTAATCTAGCAATGTAAATTCAACAACAATTTTAACTCACAACTCATAGTCAAGCATGTCATTGTATAAAGCAATCTCATACCTATTCAACCTTCCAAACATAACATGCAATTCCATATTATGCCCAACAATTCCAAACAAATGCAATGCACAACAAGTAGCTCGAGAGTTCCATGGAACAAAATGGAGAAACTGAAGTTTACATCATGAACAAAATGAGTCGTTGGATCTCATATGCCACAAGTGGACAGCCGGGAGAAGGCTTTAGGTCAATGTGCACGTGACTAACGAAACAGCTTCTCTTTTGCCCAAACACAATCAAATTTCAATGCTTAATTCATTTCCATACTTTCATGCTTACCATGCTTTTCTTCTTTCCATTTATACAAAATGCCATGATATTTTCAAGGCATAACATGATCATAATCACAATGCATTTTCAATAATCATAATGATTCAAAACAAGTCATTTTAACACACAATACACATGCAAGGCATTTTGCTCATATTACACAACAACTATAAATAAATTACCCACCTAATTCGCTTGTCGAAATCCAATTCAAGCTTGCCTTTCGTCTTGCTCTTGGATTGGGTTTTCTTGGTTTCCTTTAAATAAACCAAGATTCATTCAACCAAATGTTCTAAAAAAATTCATAAAACTTCAATAATCACATAAATGATAAAATTGAACTTATAACTAATTTACCCATAGTGCATTTAGGTTAGAAAAGACAAAACCCTAGTTTAGAAACCCTAAAATCAAATGGATATCTTAAATCATCTTCTTCCTTTCTTCATTCCCAACACAAATCCATTTCTTAGATTCTTTCTCTAATAAAGCAAGAAGAAAAGTAATGGGCTTTACCTTAGCAAGATGATTTCCTTTTCTTTTTTTCTTCTTCTTTCTTCCTCTCTCACGATTTTCTCTTCTTCTTCCCTAGCTTCCTAGATTCTTCTTCTTCTCCTCTCTTCTTTCATGTTTGTTTTCCTTCTCTCTTTTACTTCTAACGACCCTCTCTTCTCTTCTTCTTAATTCAAGACCATTTTTATCCTTGGTCTTCCAATTATGCCCTCATCATTTAATGAAATGCCCATTTGCCCC
>JAOTAX010022027.1:0-12012 GCA_025629825.1 Erythroxylum guanchezii
AATATTTCCAATGTAAAAACATTCATAACTCTCAAAAATTCACAAATCAATTCAATTATACCCGAAATTATTCATGAGTGCATGTACAATTATTTTCATGTGCAGATAATTTCACTATTCATATATATGTGTATGGAATATTATGCATGAACATAGAAGGGCATCTCTAACTCTCATTAATCACTCACATTTATCAATCTAACCCTCCCATAAGTAATGGGATGTTACAAATGGTTTGTACTCTGATCTCTTTTATGTGGAGGTCTAATTGCATATATTATATATTCAGCCCACAGGTATTTCATAATATGTGCGATTGGATTCTCTGTATAGATACTATTATCATTGTTGTCCTACATTTAAACTAATTTTTACATTGTCTTTTCTATTTTGCAATCACCTTTTCTGTAAACAACAATGCTGTCATGATTGAAACCTTAAATGGTATCAATTTCAGGAAGTGGAAGAAGGATGTGGAGTTTGCATTAGAGATGGCTAACGTTAGTATGGCGATGCACATCGAGAGACCTTCTCCACTTACATATATTAGTACAGAAGCTGATAAAGCAGCTATGGCAATCTGGGAGCAGTCAAATAGGATGTGTTATTTGACCATCAAGAGGTCGATCCCAGATTATCTATTGAGTAGATTACTGAATACGACCATAGCAAAGGAGTTTATGGATGACATTTCCTAGAGATACAATGTGTCTTCTCATGTGGAGCAGAACACTTTGATTAAGGAGTTTTTCTCCATAAAGTATACAGGAGAAGGAGGCGTTCGAGAGTACATCATCAGGATGGTACACCTTCAGACTAGGCTGAAGGCACTTGATGTACCAATTCTTGATAATCTCATAATGCATCAGGCACTAAATACTCTCCCTCGAGAGTTTGAGATGTTGGCTACCTCCTACATCTCTCAAGATGAGGCCTGGGACATCAATGCCTTAATTTTTCGGTGTGCTGCAACAAAGGAGAAGATTAAGAGTTCTGCTCATACAGTCATGTTTGCAGCTGCCAAAGGTAAAGGGAAGGCTAAGCCCTAACAACCTAAGGGTAAGGGTAAGAAACCCAAGCCCTCTCCAAAGATTTAGATTGGACAGTCCAGCATTGCTAAGGGGCCACATGACCTAAAGGGTATGAGGTGCTTCTTCTGTGAAAAGAAGGGGCATAGGAAGGCTGATTGCGAGAAGTACAAGCTGTGGAAGGTTAAGCAAGAACTGTCAGGTAACTCCTCAGCCTATATGATTCATGAATCCAATGTAGCTATAACCACTTCAAGTTCTTGGTGGTTAGATAGTGGAGCTTCTAACCATGTTATTTCTACAATGCAGGGTTTAGATCCAGGAGAAGGCAGACTAAAGGAGAGGAGAAGCTGATGGTCAACAACAATGAGGAGTTAGATGTTTTATATGTAGGAGATGTAGGTTTAACCTCGATACGAGGTTTGTATTGGTTTTACGAAACACATTTCATATATGATCTTTTAGACAGAATTTGATCTCTGTATCAATTTGGGATAAAGAAGGTTATCATTTGTTTTTGATAGTTCAATTCTAACTATTTCTATCAATAGAAAACATATCGGAACAGCCTTCTTATCCTACGGATTGTATATAATGTGTCTTACTCCTAATGAAATGTATGCCTCTTCTTATGTTACCGAACCTGTTACTCGAAAGAGAGCCTTCACAAAGGACACATCGTACATGTTGTGGCATAAATGTCTTGATAACATTTTTAGGGAGAGGGTTGAGAGATTCATAAAGGATAACATTCCCCCAACTCTGGACATCAGTGATCTGGAAACATGTATTGATTGTTGTAGGGGTAAGTTGACTAAGATAAAGAAAAAAGGGTCAACTCGTGCTTCTAGTTTATTAGGCCTCATACATACAGATGTTAGTGGTCCCTATATAGTCATGTTATACAATGCTAGATATTTTCTGGCGTTTATAGATGATTATTCCCGCTATGACTATGTGTTCTTGCTTAAAAAAAATCAGAAGTTCTTGATAAGTTCAAGATCTTTAAGACTGAGGTCGAGAACCAATTGAAAAAATCAATAAAGATAGTCAAATCTGACAGGAGAGGGGAATACTATGGCAAACATGGGGTTGCAGGATAAGAACATAGTCTGTTTGCCAGGTATTTAGAATTAGTTGGAATAATGGTTTAGTTCACTATGCTAGCTAGTCCTGAGCAAAATAGTATGACCGAAAGGCACAATCGCACCCTAAAGGACATGAAGAGATCAATGCAGAGCAGGATTAATCTACCCGAATACCTTTAGGGTGAAGTAAGTCAGTACTTAAGACGCCTTTTGAACTCTGGAAAGGATGGAAGCCAAGCCTTGCGCACATTCGTGTGTGGGGCT
This sequence comes from Erythroxylum guanchezii, assembly GCA_025629825.1. Taxonomy (NCBI): domain Eukaryota; kingdom Viridiplantae; phylum Streptophyta; class Magnoliopsida; order Malpighiales; family Erythroxylaceae; genus Erythroxylum; species Erythroxylum guanchezii. The sequence goes on from JAOTAX010022027.1 coordinate 2,381, forward strand.
GCCCTGCTGAGGTAAGGTTATCCCGACCACTCTAGGAGCTACAAATTTTACTGTAGAGAATGAGGGGCCATACTGGTGGAAACAAAGACGGCTAAGTTTATGGAATACGATGTACATGATAAGGGAGAATCTTCACATCATCCAGGAGATAGCAGGACGGATACTGCGATTATTTCGTATCCACTTCTAGACAGTCAGGTCTGGTGGATGTAGGTCTAAGTACTTTGCCTATGTAGGCACGAGAACCTGTACCTATTCAGGAAGAGGTTTTGAGGCACAAGAACCTATATAGTTGCACATATCCACCAGAGAGAGGCAACCTACTATCTCACCAGATTACATAGTCTATTTGGGTGAGCAAGACTATGACATAGGACAGGTTATGGATCCAGTTACTTTTACAGAGGTCGTTTATGGACCTTATGCGGATATGTGGTGAGAAAAGATGAATGATGAGATACAGTCTATGAGATATAATAAGGTATGAGAGCTTGTTGATTTACCTTAACATTGCAGACCTGCCAGTTGCAAGTGGCTATTTAAGACCAAGAAGGACACATAGGGTCAAGTAGAGCAGTTTAAGGCGCGTTTGGTTGCCAAGGGATTCACTCAGAGAGAAGGAGTTGACTTCAATGTTACCTTCTCTCCTGTATCCTCGAAGGATGCATTTAGAGTAATTATGACAATAGTAGCTCATTATGATATAGAGCTACATCAGATGGACGTTAAGACCGCTTTCTTGAATGGTGACCTTTATGAGGAGGTCTATACGGAGCAATATGAAGGGTTTTAAGATCAAGATGCAACCGAAAAAGTTTGTAAGTTGACTAAATCAATATACGGTCTGAAACAAGCTTCTAGACAATGGTATCTAAAGTTTGATGAGGTTTTCACCTCATTCGGCTTGTAGAAAACAAAGTTGAAAGATACTTATACTATAAGGTCAGGGGGAGCAAAGTTATTTTTCTATTATTGTACATAGATGATATCTTGCTCGCGTCAGATAATTTGACCATGTTGCATAAGGTAAAGAAACTTTTGGCCAAATACTTTGACATGAAGGATTTAGGCGAAGCATCTTTTGTCCTTGGTACGCAGATTCACCAGGACAGATCTCAACACTCATTGAGCCTCTCATAAAAAGCATATATTGAGCAAGTGCTACAAAAGTTTAATATGGCTGACTGTAAACTTGTTGTAACACTTATCTCTCATGGTGAGAGATTATCTTTAGCACAGTATCCAAAGAATGAAGTTGAGAGAGAGGCTATGAGGAATGTCCTGTATTCTAGTGCAGTATGTAGCCTAATGTATGCCCAGGTGTACACTAGACCGGACATTGCATTTGTTGTTGGGCTGCTAGGTCGATATCTAGCTAACCTAAGTGTGGACCATTGGAATGCAGTTAAGTGAGTGTTGAGATGCCTAAAGGGTACCAGGGGTTATATATTGACATACAGGAAAGTCAACATTTTAAACCTCATAGGGTATACAAACTTTGATTTTGCTATGTGTCCGCATGATTGCAAATCCACTTCGGGGGTACATTTTTATGTTGGCAGATGGTGCAGTATTGTGGAAGAGTGTCAAGTAGACACTAGTAACTTCCTCGACCATACATGCAGAGTTTGTTGTATGTTATGAAGTTGCTACATAGGCGGTTTGGCTCAGAAACTTGATTTCTGAGTTGTTTGTGATGGATTCGATAGCTAGACCCATTCGGTTATATTTTGATAATCTTGCTGCAGTGTTTTTCAGTAACAACAACAAGAGTATCATAGGGTCTAACCATTAGGAAGTCAAATACTTGACTATAAACGAGTTGATTTAGAAGGGTGACGTTGAAGTGGAGCACATCAGGACTGAGGAGATGTTAGCTGATCCATTGACTAAAGGACTTCGCTCACTAGTGTTTGTTAGACATGTATCCAGTATGGGCATGTTAAAGTCCTTAGACAGCAGTAGTTAGGGATCATTGTATTTTCTCCTTAAAAGTTTGTACATTTTGATGTATTATGATATTATGATAATTTATTAATATAGATGTTCATCTTTTTATCCTCAATAATAGCTGTTCTTGTGTATAGTCATAATACATATGAAAGCCTTAAGATTTGTGTTAATCTTAAGCGTTTTAAGGTCATTGGGCATATATAAAGATTGACCTTAAGCCTATGTCATTTTGACACATACAGTTTAGTACAGATATCCATAAATTTAACATTATATAGGGGATATAAGTTTTTAATCCCATAAAGGTTCTCTAATGCAATTTAGCATTCAGTTGGAGAACATAAAGGGTTTCTCCAATGTTGTTTAGCATTCGGTGAGAGAAAACAAGTTTTCTCTAATGTTGTTTAGCAATCAGTGAAAGAAAACAGGATTTCTTTGCTGCAGTTTAGCATATGCAGTTTAACATGAAGTTGGAGAAATTGAGACTTACAAACGAAGATGATACGTTTTAGATCATACAGGTATCATCCTAGTTTGTCACACTCCATTTTCCTATTCATGTTAGTGAGGTATTAGATATTCGTGATTATATTAAACCTGTGTCACACATGACACATGTGTTTGATATTTTTTTAGTTTTCAAAGCTTGCAAGATGGAATGATGGACTTTCATTACCTTTGGATCAATATTTTTCATTTTTTAAAATTTGGTATCGATATAGTAGCGTGACTTAACCGATTTTAAACTTTTTTAAACTTGAGTCAAAACTACAATTAATACTTGTGCATGGGAGAAAATGTTGGACAATTTTGTCCTTCCTCATAATATTGGACAACCATTAATTGTATTTTTCATTTTTTCAATAACTTATCAGTTAAGTTACGTAATTTAATCTAGACAAAGATAATAAAGTAGCCTAATAAATGATCTAAATTAATGGGTCAACGTCCGGAAGAAAATAGATCCCGATTAATGTAGACCGAACCCATATTGAACTTGTGATGGGAAAGCTCGAGATAGAAGCTATATATAAAGGTTGAGGTTTCCTGCGGTTGCTTATATAATTCATAAGCATACGGATCCTTTAAACCCGTTAAGAGGGTTTACGTATTAAGAAAACTATAGAAAGACATTAAGCGAGTGTCTGTGAACGTTTTCCGAGAAGGTCCCGAGAGATTGGAGCTCATTATGGCCTCGAAAACTGCTTCGGAACATCGGATGGAACCGAAATCAGGTATTCCACATTTTTTTTGTTTTTAACCCTTTCATGGACGATCTGAGACATGTAATAAGCCTATCCTCTGTGTTACAAAAAAACCCTAGGTAAATTTTCTAAACATCCTATGACTACATTTTCTCTATATTCCATTCAAATACCCCTTCCTCCACAGTAGCTTAATCATCTCTTCTTGGGATTTGCATTTTATGTGTGCCTTGATGCTGCTGGAGAGAGTCTCCATCTTAGATATGATTGTTATCTTGCAAAAAATTACCACTTCTACTCCGCCGATTCTGAACCATTGTTCGTCTGAAGAAAGCTGAAGAGTAAATGATAGCCTCCATTAGCAGAAGATTTCATGAATTGGTAAGTAAACATGGTAACGTTGAAGCCTTTTTCAAGTTCAAGGCAGTTAATAATGGAATTAAAAAAAATGCAGGGTTATTCCATTGTATGCTAAAAAAAGACGAGTGTGTATTCTATCGAACATGTTCGAACCAGGACGCAAAAAAAATGTATCTAGGGTTTTTCTTGTTAGGCAGTGTTAATTTGGGTAATAGGTTATGGATAATCGGGTTTGGGGTATGGGTAACCGGGTTTGGTTTATGGATCATTTGCTTAGTTGGTAACTTTTTTCTACGTGGACAGCTATAAGTCTTGTACAATTGGGCCTGCCACATTAGCACATTAGCTATGGAACTAATATTTTCAATTTAATTATTACAAATTTTAAATATTAATCACTCAACTAAAAAAAATAAATTTTAAGTATAATGATTATTCCAATGTATAAATAAGTGGTTATCGTCTCCAAGAGTGCATAGTGTTTCTTTTTCTAATATCCCATCAATGGCAACAACGTAGATAACCTATTCACATCTCTTAAAAAGGCCAAAAGTCAAAAGAAGTTGCAACACTTTAATCACATATATTGCAACAAATTTAGGTACCTTTTTGCAATTAAATTGACATGATTGATTTGGGTATATATTGTAAATTTTATATTAAATCTAATTAGTAGTATCAGAGCCTTATATTATTGAAATTTATGGATTATTTTAATTTCAATGTAATCTTATTTGAGATTAGATTTTATTTTATGTTGACAACTTTATGTCATTAAGTTTTGTATGCCTATTAGTTTCTAGATTAAAAAAGAAGGGAACATGTGGAGGGTTGTGCTTACCATTTTTATTTCAATATAATGTCATAATGGGTTTCTTTCCTTGTGGTTTGGCTTATTGACAACTGTTATTAATATTTTTCTGACCCATTCTCATTCCCAGCCACAAATGTTATTTCAAGCTATTAGCAAACCTATTTTGTTCTTCAGAAGTTTATGGTGTTGTTTCCAGCAATAACGTTTCGTCAGTACACTTATTTTGTCCTTCAAACGTTAATGGTGTACCTGCCAGCAATAACGTTTCATTCTTTTGTGCCTCTAGTAAATGATTTTTTAACAGAGAGAGTGACGCTCTTGTGCATGTGTGTACACTAGCAGGTGGTCACTGCGTAATTGCTCAGTGAGATCTTCAAAATGATAAAGCCGATTGCCGAACTGAATTAAAATGTGCAAAATAGAATTTACTTGGATAATATCTATAAGTTGTTTGTTATATATTTGTAGTATATCAAATACATGTGAAAGTATATTTAAGTAAAGAGGTAAGATAAATAGTAAAAAAAGCAGGAGAAAAAAGCAAAGTTAACACTATGAGGTAGCAGTGTTAACTAATCGTTAACAAAAGTTATATGTCCAGGTTGTCTTAGATATGGTGAAATTTATAGATAAAATCATAGCAAACTATGAGTTCATAATAAGTAGTAGAAAATTTCATAATAAAAACCAGATCGTTGTCCATTTCAAATAGCATAGCTAAGAGAGTTAAGCAAATTTAGGCTGCTAATTCCTTTGTTATGGGAAATATAGGAACAATATATATTGAGGGGACGCTTGGTTCACAGAAGGTAATGGGAATATGAATAGGAATGAATATAGTAAGAAATGAGAATGAAGTATAGCCAGTAATGAATCCCATTCCTCTAGTAATCCACAGGTATGGAGTATTGCTGAAAACGGGGGAATGAAAATGTTACCTCTGTTAATACCAAACATAAGTTTTCATTCCATATCTATACATTTCTCCCCATTGCTCCCAAACAAGCACCCCCAAATTCTTGTTGATTTTCTAGAGCAAGTTACCGAGAATTGAATCCACCAACATACATGTTTATTTTAGACAAGACATTTCTTAAAAGTTACTTGAAATTGTTGATAAAGATACCTATAAAAAGTTACAATTTTTTTTGGTTTTTTCTCTATTATTTTTTTTACGCAAAGGTGAAGAAAGTGAAACGTGCAATTGGACTGAACTAATATAGGATGACAACTGAGACCTCACCTTGAGCCGTGACAGTCCAATATTTCATGAGGAAGTATTGTTGCTTTTAGAATTATGAATTTTTGACTATGAAACTTGCCAAGTGCTTATTTTTTATCGACTTATCACACATAATCATCACAAAATTTCAACGAGGAGGGCTCGTCTACCTAGTTGTGAGAGTCAAAACTTTTTTCTTTTTTTTAAAAGACAGTTAAAACATTACAACAATACAACACGCAATTCCTTTAAGCATTGATATGATAAAGTGATATGAAAATTTTGAAAAGAAATTTTGACGAGTAAATATCCACCAAAACTGGACAAGTTTTTTATTAAATAGGACATCCACTTTGTTGCATACAGATTCAACATATATCCAAACGAACTAGAATAGATAGCAGCAAAGCAAACTGATTATGATGAAACCATTATAAAGTAAACACCAACAGAAATAATAGGGCATTTTAACATTTCAGAAACTAACCTTCAATGCCATCTCCAAAATCAAAATCTAAGATGTTCCTTATAAAGGTGAAAAATGATGTAAGCGCACCACTGGGAACATCATCAAGAGAACTTATGGTTATACCATCTATCTGTAAGTAAAAGTAAAATGTAAATCCACAGCACATCTTGCATATTCCATTAGTATGTGTTTGAGGAATTACTATCATAACTTCAAGGAATGTGTCGATAAGATGGCAATAATAGACTTAAGGTATGCAAGGAATTTTTATATGTGAAGCAACAAACCAAGCTTAATATGGCAGACCAGGAAAAAGTTGGATAGGGAACTAATAAATAGGAAATGGATTATTTAATTTCCTAAAAGTAAAGCACTATTTATGAACCCTTTAATTTCGGATCACATTCTGCAGAATATGTTTGAGAAGAGGAATAAGAGGTTTCCTTTTAGGTTTAATAATTATCTAGAAGATGAGCAAGTATTCAATGAAGTGATTACGAGGGGGATGGCTAAGCTATATTAGGGTCATAAGATGTATTTTTGTGTAAGGAAACTCTAGTCAATAAAGGAAGAATTGAAGGGGTTATGTTCTCAGATTGTCCAAAGAGCTTTCAGGGTTGGAGTTTAATAAGAGCAAAACCTATTTAATCCTATCATTGAGTGCTTAACACCTTACTTCATGGTTAACTAATATAATATGTATTCAAGAAAAGTAACCTCTATTCACCCAGATAGGCTTGCTTATTACAACCAAGAGACTATATTTAGGGAGTACATCCCTTTAGTGGAAAAAGTGCAAAAGAGATTAGGAGGCTAGTGTAATATGAATTTATCTCCAGCTAGTAAATTACAACTCATCAAGTCAGTACTGAGTTCACTACACATTTACAGGGCTTCCCATTTGTTATATCCAAAATGCTAACTAAGATAATAGAAATTTTTTAATGGTACTTCCTAAGGGCTGGGAACAAGGAAGGGAGCATCATGGAAATAGTTAGTTGAAGTGAAGTGTGTAAACTATTGGATGAGAGGGAATTGAGAATCACTTCCATCTAATACACTATACGATCAAGGATTTTGGATAACAAAAATTCTCTATAGAATATATAGTTATAGGTTTACTTGTTGAGAGGCATAATTTTATGGGAGTCAAAAGAGAAATCTAACATAATTAACAAGCAATTAATATTAATTATTAATTAATAATAACACAATTATAACTAAACTAATAATTAAATAATAATATGAAAGGATTAACTAAAAAAACAAAAAAGCATGCATAATTGTAACTTAACAAGTCATAACCGTGCACGAGAGTCACGCCTATGACTATTAAGTTACAAGCATGATTACTCAAGATTTGTCTAATTTCAGTTTTTATATATATTTAAAAGTTATTGGAAGAAAATGGAGGATTCTATTATAAAAATTTACAATGATATAATTAACAACCAATTAATAATTAATATTAATTAAAAATGACACAAATAAAACTAAATTAATAATTGAATAATAATATCAAAAGAAATGCATATATATACTTAATAAATAATAATATGAAATGATTAATAAACGTTAGATAGTTAATAAGAACATAATTCCAAATTAAGTAATAACTAATACAAAATAACAATTAAGTGACATAATTAATTTAAATAATCATAACTGTGACTTATTAGTCCCAAGCGTGAAGAGTTCACCAATATATACACACACACACACACACTTAATGTCACTAATATAATAATAATAATAATGATAATTAATATTGAAATCATGGTTGTGACTAATAGAGCTATATATATATATATATAATGCTTAATAATAATTAACAATTAATAATGTACAGTTATGACTAAGATATATACTTAATATATTAATAATAATTAAAGTGATAAGTAATTAATTAATCAATTAAAATATAATCTCTCAAAGTATATATACTTAACTAATAAGAAAGTTGAAGGGAATTAATTATAATTTAATTGATTAATCAATAGTCAATTAATTAATTATATTTTAATTAATTAATTATATTTTTATATGTGTTAAATATATTATAATTAATTATGTTTTAATTAATCAACCTCTCATCTATTATTATTATACTTAATAAACTTAATAATTATATTTTAATTATAATTAATAAAAATTTTAATCATTAATTATATTTAAAATAATTAGATCATAATTAATTAATAAAACAGCGTTACAATATAATTAATGAACTTAATAATTATAATTAAATTATATTTAATAAAAAATTTTAATCAATTAATTATATTTATATTAATTAGATTGTAATTAATTATATTTTAATTGATTAAGCAATCACTTATCGTTTAGTTAAATAATTAATTATTTTTTATATGTGTTAAATATATTATAATTAATTAATCAATTAATTATGTTTTAATTAATCAACTAATTAATTATATTTGAATTAATTATATCTTAATTATATTTAATAAAAAATTTATAAAAATGTATAAGTGTCATATGTGTAACTTAAGTGTCACACGCGTGACACTCTCATATATATATATATATATATATATATTACTTAATAATATAATAATAAAAAACAAAATATCATGGAGTCACGTCCATGACTATTAAGTCACGTCATAGAGGTGATTACTGAACATTTGTGAGTCACGCCTATGACTTAATGTTATTATATCTATTTTTGTAACTATTATTTTTTGTTACTTTTTTATCACCCATTATTGTCCAAGCTCCATGCACTTTATTAACCATGCATTATTAATTATTAAAATTTAATTATTATTACTATATTATTACGTACTATATATTAAGTATATATTTTAGTCATAACCATGCATTAATAATTGTTAATTATTATTAAGTATTATATACTAATATTTAGTATATGTATATGAAAACCATCAATCTTCTTTCACCTAAAGTTTTAAGTTCACTGTATCATCGACACTACTAGTTGACTTATCAATATTTTGATAAAAAGAGAGATAAAGAAGACTTACGAGGTGGATAAGCTTTGAAGAGGAAGATGTAATAGTTACTGAGGAGATTTTTACTAAGGAGATTCTAGAGAGATTGAGAAAGAATGCATTTATTGCCGTAGTAAATGGGGTTCATTATTGGTCTAAAGAAAGAGAAAATGCAATAATATCCTACCCTTATTTCTATTAGTAGTTTTATTAAGAGGGAGGAAGATAGGCTGATGTCGAAAAGTTTTGAGGTCAATATTTTAATAAAAAGACTTACAAGGTGGATAAGGTTTGAAGAGGAAGATGCAATAGTTACTGCTTAGGTTTTAAAATTTAGACCGGACGTTGAATTAGAGGTCTTATTGGTCACTGATTCGATCGGTTCGATTGATTCGACCACCGATCGAACCGATGGGACGTCATAATTATGCAATAATAATATTTAATTATATATAATATTAGTAATATTAAAAAAAGAAAAATATGCCAAATACTATAAATAAATTTTTCAACCATCAATCATATAATTGTTCCCAAATAATAACTAAAATATCATTACTTGATATCAAAATAATTGCATCAATCAACACAAAATCAAAAAATCCATCAAAAAGTGTCTAAATATTTAATACCA
>JAOTAX010022048.1:0-12011 GCA_025629825.1 Erythroxylum guanchezii
TATATTAAGAACAAACCAAAAGAATGTGGTTAGTTTATGATTTCCTTAAAATCATTAGAAAGAAACGTGAAAAGAAAAACAACATCCTAAGAATAGCTTCAAAAGAGCTATGTGACTTACTATGAAAGAAAATTAAGGAATTTATTTGTCTAAACAAGAGTTGGCACTTCAAAAGGGGGTTAATGCTTATGGTATGGAGTGCCTTCTAGTGATAGTAATAAAGAAAGAAAAAGGAAGAGTTAGGGATTTTTTGGGAGGTTAGTTAAACTTAAATAAGGATAAAAATGATGACGATTAACAAATGGGCCTTAGCGAGCAATAAATAAGAAGATGAAATGAAGTTAGAAATGTGATATCTATAAAATGGAGGAGAGATAGAGTGTCTTTTAGTGATTATTATGTGAATCACTTTCTGTTAGATATGTCATGAACCTTAGTGCTCGACTTAAGATCAACCATGAACTTATATAAATGAAGATAATACAAAAAATTACATTTTTTGTCCATTTCTCGATGAATAAGTTGTTGAACAACTTGAGCAAATTGTTGGATTATTTAAACAAACTTGTCAATGTATTCATAAGCTACTGAAACTTTCGATCAATCTTTATGAAGGTCATATAAATTTATATCGTTAATGCCTTTATGTACCTTTCTTAATGTGAGAACCTTTTAACAAGTTAGAGAAACTATACATCTATAAACTTACTTAAACGGGTAGTAAGAGACCTTTGCAATTATTTATAGTAACCTTATCGGGCCTCGCCATCTTAATCCTAATAACTAAATGGACCATACTAATAAATATCCATTTTCCTCACTAGACTTTAACTCGTTTAAGTAGATCCTTTTTTAGGCTTCTTTATTTTCTTTAATATGGATCAAATTTGATTTTTTATCCTTAATTTTTGTAATAAGCATTGTTAATAATTGTCTAAAAGGAATTTAAATTTTCAACGTTCTCCCCCTTAGACAACTTTTAATTACAACAATTATAATAAAAGTAGAAAATAGTAAAGGTGGCTAAGAAAATCAATGTTATGGTCGACCAAAATAAAATACTTAATCCAAAGATAATAAAAGTCTATCATTCAATCTCGTAAGGCTTTCAATAATGGAAAATATCAAATTCATGTGTCATATGTGACATAAATCTAATTTAATCACACATATCTAGTACCTTATTGACATAAATGAGAAACTAGAGTTTGTAAAACTATAATGATATTTATATCATCTTAAATGTATCATTGTTCCATTTGTCTATCTCAATAAACTTTATGCCAAACTACAATAGAGAAATTTGCTTTCTGTTACTAGATGCCAAATTGCAAAACATGTATGGGATTAAACACTTATATCCCTTTATATTCACAAATCCATGGATTTATCAAATCATATGTTAGTTTCTTAGAGATATAGGATCAAAGTTAGTCTTAATATATGCCCAATGACCATTAAAATGCTTAAGATCAACATAGATGTTAAGACTTTCACTTATATTGTGACAATATACAATAAGCTAAATAACTAAGAATGAAATGATGATCATATATATATATGAAAAATTAATATCATAATACATGAAATCCACACAACTCTATCAAGAGCAAAATATAATGATCCCTAATTAATAGTTTCTAAGGATCTCAACAAACTTATAATATATACATGTCTCAAAAAAATAACTAGGCAAAGTCATTTATTCATTAGATCAACTAACATATGCTTAGTTTTAATATGCTATACTGCAATGTCACCCTTCTGTACAAATTCCTTTATGGTCAAATACTTTACCTCTAAATGTTTAAACATTTTGATATTCTTCTTACTATTACTAAAGAATACAATAGAAAGATTATTACAATATAATCAATCGGAACTAGAAACTGAATCAACCATAGACAACTCATCAATTAAGTTTATCAGCTAAACTATCTACAATGTAGCCCCATAGCATGCCACAAACTCTATATGCATAGTCGAGGAAGTCACTAGTGTTTGCTTGACATTGTTCCATAAGATAACATTATCTCTTAACGTGAAATTGTATCATGATATGGATTTCCTATCATCCAGACATATCCATATTTGTATAACTAACATGGTCTAAATTTTCTACTTTTCTGAATGTCAACATATAATCCTTAGTTACTTTAAAGTATCTTAAAACTCGTTTAACTATGTTCCAATGGTCTATTCTTAGGTTAGCTAGATCCCTACCCAATAGTCTAACAACGAATATAATGTCTGGTCTAGTATATACTTATGTATACATCAGGCTACCTACCACACTAGAATAAGGCACGTTCGTTATGGCCTCTCTCTATTACTATCATTCTTTCTACATTATGCCAAATATAAACTCTCACCGTGAGAGATAGGTGGTGCAATAGGTTTACAATCCACCATATTAAAACTTTGCAACACATGCTTAATATATGCACTTTATGAGAGACCTAATAAGTTTTGAGGTTTGTTCTAGTGAATCTGAAATCAAGGACAAAATATGTTTCACTAAATTACTTCATATCAAGATGCTTAGCCAAAAATTGCTTAACCTTATGCAATATGGTCAAATTATTTTTTATAAGCAAGATTTCATCCATATATAAAAGTATAAGGATAACCCTACTCCTCCTCACCTTGTAATATAATCATCTTTCATCCTTATTTTCTAAGAAGCCAAACGAGGAAACAACCTCATCGAACTTTAGATACCACTGTTTGAAAGCTTATCTTAAGCCATATATGGATTTCCTCAATTTACAAACTCTATTAGTCTTATCCTAATCATAAAACCCTTTAGGTTGCTCTATATAGACATTCTCATATAAAAGAAAGTGATCTTAATGTCCATCTAATGTAGCGTTATATCATAATGGGCTAATATTTTCATGATCACTTTAAATCTATTCTTAGAAGACATAAAAGGAAATGTGACATTAATTTTAATACCTTCCCTCTGAGAGAATCCTCTGAAAACCATCTGAGCCTTGAGCCACTCAACCTTACCTTATGAGTCCTTTTTTATCTTGTAATCCTATTTGTATCTAACATGTTTATATTTATGAGGTAAATCCATAAGCTCCTACACATGATTATGCTTTATGGACTACATTTTGTCCCTTATAGCATCTCACCACAAATCTACATGAGGTTTAAAAATAACTTCTATAAAGGTAACTAAATCCATCATATCTCCAATATTATAGTCTTGTTCACCTAAATATACAACTTTCACATGTCTCCTCACTTAAGTGGATTTCATTAACTTAATTGTTTCAGTACAATCAAGTACTTTAGGAACCTCAGTTTGTACATATATGGGTTCATATTCTAGTACTGATATGGTATTCAAACCTAAATCCACTAGTCTTAGTTGAATAAGTGATGGATAAGATATAATAGTCATAGCCAACCTTCTATCATCTGAAAGGTAAGAAGGATCACCCTCACCATTAACATTATACTTCATAAATTTATTTGTTTGTGATTCTACTATTTTGGATCCTCCTTTTTCACTATAAAATATGTATCCCTTATAGTGGACAAGAGACCTACAAAATAACAATGAATGTAGTTTATCCTTATTATAATTATATAAGCACATTAGGGCATTGCCATATACAAAGAAGAGTGAGGCTAGGTTTCCATGCTTAGTAGATCTTAAAAGTCATTTTTGGCACTGATTTTCTCGAGACCTTGTTAAGTATATACAAAGTAGCCTTTATAGCTTCGCCCCTAAGGTAATTTGGTAGGTTAGTCTTATTTTGCATTAATCTCATCATATCCTTTAAAGTGCAATTCTGTGTTTTAGGCACACCATTTTGCTTAAAACTACTTGACATAGTAAATAAAGCCACTATTACATATAATTCCAAGTACTTACAAGTAGGTCCTTTCTTGTATAAAAAATCTATGTCTGCTATAATACTATCCTCTACAAATAGATCTGACAATTTTGATTTTCCCAATTAGTTCTTAACCTCAGTCTTAAAAATATTTAATTTATCAAAAACTTTTGACTTTTCTTTAAGAAGAATATATATTTGTAACAGGAATAGTCATCAATGAATGTCTCATAAAATATCTTAAGTTACATATAGTAAGTGTACAAGGGCTATATATGTTGGGATGTATGATCTATAGAAGGAAAAAAATGATTTGACCCCTTTTTCTTTATTTTGGTCAAATTTCCCCTACAAAAATCAACACAGGTTTTTAGATCATTAAAATCCACACTGGAAGAATATTATCCTTTATTAATCTCTTAAATCTATCTTTAGAAATATGGTTAAGTCTCTAATTCATAACATATATTAGTTTTTCTTTATTAGAGGTCATTTACCAGTAACTTGTTTAACAACATATGAAAAGGCATATATCTCACTGAAAATTAGACACAATCTATTCAAACCATATGATAAGACGGTCATATTAATATGTTTTATATTGAAAGATAACTATACGATAGAATTTTTAATTACAAAACTATAACCCTTTTATCCAAAAATAAATAATGAAATCAAATTCTATCTAAAAGATGGTATATAGAAAGTGTAAAATAATATAAGTTTGAATCTTATATGTAAGTTCAAACAAACATCTCATACTGAGAGTACATCTACTTCTTTATTGTTCCCCACCATTAGTTTTGCATCCATCTTCTTTGACTTTCTCTTTAGTATGAATCCTTAATTATAGAGGCAATATAGTTAGATGCTCTAGTGTCTAAGCACCAAAACCCTAAAGTGATTATAATAATATTAGATTCGTGTACCATATAACTCAATGAGTTACCTAATAGTTCTTGCTTTTCATTCTAGGTTTTGTATTTTTGGTACTCCAACTTTTTATATCCCTTCTTTCTATAAAAGAAACATCTTATAGTCATACTCTTTACAGTGTTCATAAGACCCTGGCTATATTGGACTAACCAATGTCTTTACACAAAGGAAATTTAGATGGCTTACCTTTGAACTTATGAGACTTTACCTTTGCTTTCCCTTTGCTTATTATCAAATTAGTTCATATTCTTGTCTTCGACAACACAATGGGTAATTAGGAAATCTATGTCTTAAGCCTCATCTTGGGAGTTGAACGTTGTAACCTAAAGACCAAACTTTAAAGGGAGATTATTTAGAGGTTGGTATATAATATAAGCATCAAGAATAAAAATATTGATAGCCTTCAACTTACTTTAGAGGTAGACCATCCTAATAATGTACTCAACTCCTCCTACTCCAATATAACTTATAAAGTATAATTCTTTTAATAATGTATCAATCTTAGCATTAGAAGGTTACATGTACCTTTAACACACGTTTTTAAGGAAACATCTAGTTATATTGGTCTCTAAAAGTCCACTTAGTAGATGATCTAAGATTAATCTCTTTATAGTCGAATAACAATCTTGACATTAGAAGTTTACATGTACCTTGAACACACATTTTAAAGGAAATATCTAGTTATATTGTTCTTTAAATTCCACTTAGTAGATGATCTAGGATTAATCTCTTTATAGTCGAATAACACATTTTGTTTGACCTTTTTCCAAGTTGTATAGGCTACGCTCTTAGCCTATTTCTGATTATGGCCGTATTGATATCTACCATCTACAATGTGAACTCCACATCTTGTTTCCGTTTCTTTAAGTTGAAACTGATAAGGACAGTGAAACTATTATTATTTACAAAAAAGGTGACTGTAAAATGGATAATGTAAATCATTATTATAAATGTACAATAATAACGATACTCAAAACCATAAAACAAAATCTGTAATGAGCATCTTATCACATATATCATGAAACACCTATAGGTTGAATGTATAATAAACAAATAAGATCTTCACATAACGGAGATTAAAGTACACATCATAAACTCCTATGATTCTAACACCTATAAGTGAATAGATCCCTTTTGTAAGAATGGACTAGAACTAAACTTATATTTATTTTTTAAATGTGAGTTTTCTTCAAAAGTGTGGAACCAAGACAAGGATTTATGCATCTAGTAATGCTCTATTAAGAAGATTCGAGGGATTATCTAAGATATACTTAAAGGGAGGTACACCAATAAGAGTGAAAAGGGAGCATATATAACTAGTATCAAAATATGTTTGCAACTACGGGTAGAAAGAAATAATCGGGTCTTCAAAAAAGTGGAGAGCTCCTTGGAGGTGGTAATAAAGAAAGATACCTACAGGATAAGAAAGATACTAGTCCTAAACAAAGAAGCTAATAACTACAAAATTGAACTAGTAAGTGCATAGGAAATATAGCAACATACGTGGGACCATTTTGTGTATTTTGAACATTTTCAAATTTTTTGTCTTCCGGTGTGCTGATGTTAGCATTACACGTGGTCAGATGGAGCACACTCGTAATTGGATGCATATGGCATGTGCATAATGTGCCTAATGTGCACAAACACACGCATCCTTTATGGGACATACTTTTCACTAGTCTACGTGCCATAAACACATTGGCAATATTATGGTGTATATGGCACACACACTCACACATACTTGACACGCTCTCCATCTTTTGGCGTGTGTGGCATATATGCTCACCACTTAAAGCACGTGCATCACACCTGCTATTCATGCATCTAGCATTGAGAAACTACTTTAGTCTTTCTAACTTTCTAAACAAGCAATTTTTAGCAACTATTTCTGATGATTTTCACTAAATTTTGGTGAATTTTGTTAGAAATCACCCAAAATTTTGATTTTCCACCTTTTTTTCTTGTAATACTTATATAAAACCAATCTAAACAATATACATACAATTTATACGAGAAAAATAAATTAATTTCTTTAATTTCCTTATAGAGAAACTTAAAATCTTTGTTTAAATGCATTTAATCATAAAATTGCTCTGATACCACTTCTTAGATATAACACGAACCTTAGCGATCGACCTATAATCAACCTGAAATTATATAAACAATGATAATGAAAAAAATGACCTATTTTGTTATCCATTTCCCGACGAACAAGCTACAAAAAAACTTGAGCAAGTTGCTGGATTGTTTGAACAATCTCCTTAAAGCTTGAACAAACTACTAAAACTTTTGATCAAACTTTTTGACAATCATATATATTTATGTGATTAACATATTTATGGCCCTTTATTAACATGTAAACCTCTTAATAGGTTAAAAAATTTGTTCATCCACAAAATTACTTAAGCAGGTAGCAGGAGATTGGAAAAAATTAAGTAGACATGCTCAATATTCTAATTTTTCAAAATAAATAAGGTCTAACTTGAAGAATCATAAACATATAAAACCTTAATTATTGAATTACACCAACTAATTCGAAAATTTAATCTAGCTAAGAAAATTAACTTTTTATTGAACGTAAATTGATGGTTTTGAGATGACACACAAAAAGGGAGTGATTATGATGTGTTCAATTTTTGCCTTATTTATAAGTTAATGAAAGAATTATTAATGGTTATGATAAATTTATATAAAGTAATCTCAACCATATACAACTCTAAAACTCCCTTTCGTACTCACATCGGTGAACTAAGGCTTAAGATATGATATAATGCATGAATTCAATCAAATGCTCTTTAGTCTATTAATGATATTATCAACTCTTTCGTATACTAAAGCTTTCTCTTGTAACTCATTTATGGTGTATTTATACCTAAAACCAACTTAAATAGTTGTTAGATGGTGGACTCTTATATGCAATATATATAACTCAACTCCTTTAATCTATTGACTATCTAAGGAAAATGCACCTATTATTTTATAGTATAGGGCTCAGAGTACCAAATGTTAATCCCACTGAGACTATAAGTAATAATAAATTCTCTTTTTCAATTATATAACATAAAATTTAGGTGATGGTGACAATTTAGATTTAAAATTAAAATAACAAATCAAAGACATATCAGCATAATTAAAGAAACTAAGATAGCAAAAAAGTGGAAAATAACCAATTAAACAAGTGGTACCTGGACTTCGAACCCCCTTAAGACTTCTCATGCAATCATGATTTCAGTAATAAACTTATTCTTTTTATTGAACCATGGAAATTCCTAAATTATGTTAATATCTTTTTTAGTAATATTTAATACCGAATCATAGGTTGATTAATTGAAATATATTTCTAATTAAAACCCTAGAATTGTATTATTTGATTTACGAATTTCACTATTAGATTTGACTCTAATTTAAGGATTTGTGTCATCTATCTCTAGGTTTTCATGTAACTCCTTTTAATTATGCTAGATCTATTCATATAAAGAATTTCTCAATCTCAATTGCATGGAATCACATATAAAAGAATATGCCAGCAATATTAATTCAAGAATAAATATAAACATATAAATAAATCTCAATGAAATCAATGAATAAATTAAATTAAAATAAAGTCACTATAAAATACATCATGGGGTTCATCTAATCCAGATACCAAAAGGTATTAAGCTCATGATAATAGAAAATAAAACACCAAAAATAAAATAAAGTTGGAAATCTTGAAAAACATGACTAGAATCCTTAAACTCTCCAAAATTTTACTTTTGATTGACGAATATGCCCCAAAAGGGTTTCCTTGATTTTTTTCTTCTTCCTTTCTAAACTTGAAATTTGGATATAGTGAGTTATATAGGCATCAACACAGGCATGTTGATAATTGTGCTCTTCAAATTAATGCATAAAACTATTTGGAACTAACACATGCACAAACACAAGCATCTATCGTCAATAAGCCTTCTTACAAATCAACACGGGAGTGTTTCAGAAGAAATATTTAACACACCTCTAAACACTCCTACATGGCCATGTACATTTCTCTACACTCTATAACTCAATTAAAACTACTCTAAAACTTGTCCAAATTCATTCCTCTTTGCTCTAAGTGAGTGAATTAGACCTACAAAAAAAATATGAACAACTTAAGCACTAAAAAATTGCTTAAATAAACAAGAAAATGCATTAAATTGCCTAAAAATTAAACCAAGTAAACATTTATCATTAAATATATAAACTAGTTTTTATGACAACTAATTTTTAGGCATATTCTACTTATTAGATACCTACCTTCAACTAGCCTATGCTTGTTAAACTGTGGGCTCAAATTCCCTATCTCTTATCCTAATAGATAACACTTATTCTATAACTTTTTGTTCCTTTGTTTGGCTAATTGAAACCAAGTTATAAAGTTTAACAACTAAGTATTTCCGAAGATAAAATACACCGCTTCATCAAAACTTGATCTAAAATTATTTCAAAAGTTTCACAAAAAAATTTTAATGATCAAGAGGTTTATTTAAAGATCAAAATAAAATTTCACTTGATTTTTAAAAAAATATAAATTATTTCCCACATGTAAATGATAATACAATGATTAAAGCCTTAATTTATTGAAATGCCCAAGATAAGGTTACATGAAGAATTATAATGATTTTTTAAATTTTAAGATGCTTAATTATTCTTTGTTTTTTACTTAAATTAATTGGAAGCTCTCTTGAGTTGTATATATGCTCTAGTTTGCTCATTTTTTCATTTTTTAATTGTTTAATTGCTCAATTGATTCATTTGATTTATTTGCTCACTTTGTAGTTATACTAAACTTTGTCTTTAGACATTGCTTACTTCCATTGTAATATAGTTACTAATATCACCAAAAGTAAATTAATTTATAACAATATGTGATATTATCATCAAAACCATGAGTTAAGACCTTAGTCTAACTCAAATATTTATGCTAAATAGAATAGTTGAACAATCGAAATATTATACAAATTATTCTAAGAACGAACAAGTAAAAAATTATTTATAGAATTACACATACATTAATTTCAATAACTTGTTGAAACCCAAAATATCAACCAAACAAAATTTCAAAAAACTTTCAATAAATACATAAACACCACTGATAACAATTTAAAGCTAAACTCATTACCAAAATTAGCATTAGCCAATCAAAAGGAAACTAATTGCAAAAAAAAATTTAAATAACAGCAAAAAATCAAAACCCTAATGATAAAACATCTAAACATGAAAAAAGAAAAGAAAGAAATTCATCCTTATCAACAACCATTTTTATACTAGATGACAAATGCCTAGAAGAAACCCTTTTCTCCCTTTGAAAATTTGCTAGCATCTAGGAAAAGGAAATATAGTTAGATTGAGTGATTAAAAAACCTAAATGAAAAAGAAGGTGATAAAAATTAAAAAGAAAAATAAGGTTTTACCATTAAAGGGGTGATCCTAAAGGCTAGTATCGATTAATACTAGAAAAGTTGAACATTACTAATGGAGATCAAAGGAGTAAATCATTTATGGTTTTAGAGATAAATAACTAGGGATGGTAAGTTAAGCTTGGTTTAATCTTACTTGAATTTAATAGGTTAAGTCTAAGTTGATCGTTTAAGCTGAACTTAAACTAAAAAAGTCAATCCAAACAAAATAATATTATTTTCTTTTTAACTTGATCGAGCTATTGATTGTTAGAGTCTTATATGACTTTAAGCTAAACTTGAGTCATGAAAAAAATTAAACAAACCAAACCTACAGTAATTTTTTTCCTTAGCGGGAAAGAAAAGAGCTTAAATGGATATGCTTTAATGGTTGAAATTTAATCGTCAATGTCTTTTTTATTTTAAAGCCAATATTTCTCTTTGGAAGTTTAGAATAAGCGGTAAGGATGATGCTACTGTATGGGACATCCTATCCGTAGGCTATGCTAAACACTAATAAAATGAGCCGCATGGAGAAAATAAATAACCCAAAATTTATTCTTGATAAACAAACACCAATATTTGGAATACCGTACTTAAATTGGTACAAGTTTTAGTTCTAATAGTGTAAGGTGTCTTTTTTTTTTTTTGGTTGCCTACGAGGTGTCCTAGGCAGGTCCCAACTATGAGAAGGCACTTTTAAGCCATCCACATCCAGACTAATCCCCGCTCGAGCCGGGTAGGTCCCTTGCGGGAGGCAAAGCTCTGACCCGAAGTTTTAAACGGCTGCATACATGAGAGGAGTTCGAACCCGCGACCTCACTTAAGCCAGGAGAGCCCCTTATCAACTCACCTGCACCCTGGGGTTATAAGGTGTCAATATTAGAACTAAAACTCGTACCAATTTATTTTTATTACAAAAATTAGTACTAATTATTAAATAAACTATGATTAGTGTTTACTTATATTCTTAATGCCCAAAGGTTAACTAATTACACAAAAAATTACAATATTAATGTAATATCAATTATGATCAATAGTGAATAACTTGGTGATGGAACAAGTGCCACTACCAAGATAACCATAATATTGATAGTCCTATTATTCTACGTCTTTATTTCCAAATCTCCATGCCTACTTTCTCTAATTTTGGAGCTTGAATAGGTAAAAGAAACCCTTTAAAAGACAAACGTCTTTTATTCTTATATAACATGTGTTAATTTACGCCTTCAGTCAATTGATTGGTCATAGTTTAGTGACACAATAATTTAAAGGCATTCTTTATCTTATACATATTCAAATGTATACGATAAATTCTCTAGAATAAATATACAATGTCACTACAAGAAAATAAAGCATTCTGCGACAATTTTAAAACGTCACAGAATGTCCAAAAAATGTCACAGAATGTATTCTGCAACGTTTTAAAAAACGTCACAAAAAATGTCGCAGAATGTGGTGTAGGCAAAAGGTCACGGAATGTGATGCAGGCAAAAGGTTTCCGCGACATTTTATGAAAAACGTCGCAAAAAATGCCAACATTCCACGACGTTTCAAAAAACGTCACTAAAAGGTTGGACAATTCGCAACGTTTTAAAAAACGTCACAGAATCTCTAACATTTCATAACGTTTTAAAAAAACGTCACGGATTGTGTAACATTCCGCGGCGTTTTTAAAACGTCACAGAATGTGAAGGAATCTGCAACGTTTTGTTGGACCAATGGTAGTTGACAAGTTAAATTCCTTAATGTTTTGATAATAATAAAATGTATAGAATTGGTAAGAAATTTATTGCAGGTGTTT
>JAOTAX010022057.1:0-12011 GCA_025629825.1 Erythroxylum guanchezii
GTTAGTTAGATTGCCATGTGTATATCGGATTTGTTTGCTCCAACATACCATCATCATAAGGTATGTACTTGAATGTCCTTCGAGTATTCGGGTATTTGCCTTATGGTAGTGGGATGTTGCATATGGTTATCTAAGAACTTTTCCATGAAGGATATGGGAGGAGCAGCTTATATAATAGGTATAAAAATATATCAAGATAGATAAAAAAAAAGGTTGCTTAGATTATCTTAATCCATGTGCATAGATAAAGTGCTAAAGAGGTTTAGCATGGAGAATTCCAAGAGGCGATTGTTACCCATATCGCATGGGATTTCTCTCTCACAGAGTATGTGTCCACAGACACAAAAGGAGAGAGGTAAAATGGATTGTATTCCATATGCTTCCACAATTGGATCAATCATCTATGCGATGCTATATACTAGACTAGATGTTGCTTATGCTTTGAGCATAACAAGCAGATCTCAAGCTAATCCCGGTGATGGTTGCTGGACGGTTGTGAAAAACATCTTGAAGTACTTAAAAAGGACTAAAAATATTTTTCTGGTCTATGGAGGAACTGAGCTGAGAGTTCAGGGTTATTCAGATGCCAGTTTTCAGTCTGATGAAGACGATAGTAGATTACAGTCAGGGTATATTTTTACTCTTTATGGTGGTGCAGTTAGTTGGAAGAGTTCCAAGAAACTAATCATCGTAGATTCAACGACTGAAGTGGAGTACATTTTA
This sequence comes from Erythroxylum guanchezii, assembly GCA_025629825.1. Lineage (NCBI taxonomy): Eukaryota > Viridiplantae > Streptophyta > Magnoliopsida > Malpighiales > Erythroxylaceae > Erythroxylum > Erythroxylum guanchezii. Next base: position 724 of record JAOTAX010022057.1, read on the forward strand.
GTGTCAGAGGCGGCAAAGGAAGCAGTTTGGATCAAGAAGTTCATCACTGAACTTGGAGTGGTTCCTAGCATTGTTGAGCCCATAGTATTGTATTGTGACAACAATGGTGCTATTGCATAAGCAAAGGAACCCAAGTCTCATCAACAGTCTAAACATGTACTCAGAAAGTTTCACTTGATTAGGGAGATAGTGGAGCATAAAGACATAACATTGGAGCGAGTTCCCATTGAAGAGAATTTAGCAGATCCTCTTACTAAGCCATTGTCTCAAAAGAGACATGATCGACATATGGATGGATATGGTATTAGATTCATAGGGGATTGGCTTTAGTGCAAGTGGGAGATTATTAGCTTATGCCCTTGCGGCTAATCAATTGGATGCAAATTAATGTATGACATTATTTTGAATTAGTGAAAAGGCTTTATTTATCTTTATGTATTAATTTAATTAATATTTTATGTTTTAATACTAAAGATAAAATCCTTGAAATAATTACTGTGTAATTGAAATTATGATGAGATCATAATTATGAGATTCAATTTACACTTATGTGTTATTCCTAAATGTTCCTAGTTATAGTTTCATCAAGACTGGATATTGTTGAAACGGTAAAAATAGCACACATTATGTTTCCTTCTTATGAAGAAAGTAATTGGTTTCTTAAATTAAAGTATAGAGATACTTAAACTAATGTGTGGGTGATTATTAGAGAATAAGTCATTGAACTGACCCGATTATGAGAATTTCGAATGGAATACTACTTATGTGTATATGGGTTATCTTATAATGATTGTTGTATAATTGATCCTCAGTCTTGAGATTACCAAGGTATCTAAGATAGGAATTACTGTATTTTGATGCTACTTATGAATCATCCTAGGAGAATTTAGTCGGTAGTAATTGGATATACTATGAACCATATGTAGATAGTTGAGTAAGTCATTATAGGATTCTTCACTCTAAAGTTATTAGAGAGAATATTCTATTGTTCTTGATTAGTAATGATTTATGGAATTCTCTGGCAAGAGTGAATTGATATTTGAAAAGGAGTTTTCAAATTTCAAATATAAATCAATTACTAATTAGCAAAAACAAACATGATTGGATCATAAGAGTAGACACTGTAACCGTACTCTATCCAATTAGAATATTGAATGACGAAAGGATTAAATTATACATTATAGTCATGCAAGAACAAATTAAGTCAATCACTTTGACATTCCTAATATTTGGGTAATCATGACATGTTGTTAGACGTCAATCATGATTTATGATTAAAAATTATTTAATTGGAGAATTATAAATTCTAATTGTGAATTAGAATTATAACTTATAATCATTGCCAATTTATTAGAACCTAATGGGTCACACATCAAAGAGCAATTTTTGAAAGAAAAATCAATTTAATAAAGTTGGACTTAATTATAAACTTTGAGAAACTATAGGGATCAAATATGAGATATTTGATTTTATTAAAATTAAATTAATTAGAATTAGAATTAGAATTTGATTTTAATTATAATTAAAGAGATTTAATTTTAATAAAAGACTGTTATGATTTTTTCTATTTAAAGGGAAGAGCATTTTAGAAGCTAGCACTTTTTGTCTTCTTCCTCTTAAAATAGTTTGAGAATTGCTCTGTGGATACCATCAGAGGCTAGACACTTGAATAGCTCATAATTGATTAATCGAAAAGGTTCTAAAGATTTTTCAACAGAAAAGTGAACAAGGTATGATTTCTAAATCATTTTACATTTTATTCAAGTTTATTCAATTATCGGGATCTGCTCAGAATTCATAAAAATTTTATTTTCTACTATGCCTGTGATTCGATGACGGTTGGATCTTTATTAGCTCTTATAGAAAGGTTGAATTGTGATAGTATGGATATAGCAACTAAATGGGTGCAACAAGAAGGATGTATCAACAAAATGACCTTTAGTAGCAAAATTATCCTTGAATTTTAAAATTAATTAAATGGAACAAAGAAAGACAATTTGTATGTGGAATTAGAGGTGGTTTTGGATGAGGTAATAAATATATATAGATCCAAGGGAGAGGAAAAGGTGAATATGACCTTTTTAGTAAAAATTGACCTAAAAATTTCAACATGGATAAGGAAGTAGAAGAGGAAGAGGAAAGTACAGTTTTGGAATAAATAATACAAGGAAAAATAATAAATCCCAAGTTGATTATTATTTATATAGCAAGCATGGATATTATTTTTTGAGTGTGCTTTTCTAAGAAAGAAGATGAAGTAAAATTTTGTTAGTTAACGAAGATTCAATAGAGTAAACTTTATTACTTACAATATATAATGAACCAATTTTTTTTTTAATAAAAAGCATATGCGGTACCTTAATAATGCAGCTAGCAATATAAGAAAGGTGATAAAATCATATTTATGGAATTAGATACCAAAATGATAGGAGGTCGTATGCTTTAGTGATAATATAAAATTAGGAGATTAAAGACAAAGGTGAGGTTTTGTTTAAGAAAAAAATAGGTGTTCATAAGCTTCTTTTTAATGTTTACTTATTTAAAAATCAATGAAGAACATTTTAAGCATTGGTCAACTTTTGAAGAATGGTTGTTAAACTCATCTAAAGGATTGTGCTCTTTAGTTTTAAGAATGTGATGTTAATCTTATTATTAAGTAGACTAATTACCAATATAATTTTTTTTGTTAAACTTGTACATTATGAAGGCCATGTATTTGAAGAATGGTGTAAATTATCTTATGTCGATATGACATACAAGGTATGAATATTTGCATTTTAATTGATTAAAAGTTTTGTGAGAAAAGAAGATGGAGAGAGGCTTTTCAAGTATAAACCATTATAAACATCAATATGAGGCATGCTTGCTTGGATATCATATGAGAAAAAGATTTCTAAACCAATTAATTTCTAGTGATACCAAGCCACTCTAACTTGTTCATGCAAATGTTTGTGGTCCCATCAATCCTCCATCTTTTAGTTTAAGCTCTTATTTTATTATTTTTATTAATGATTATAGTAGTAAGACATGGGTGAAAATTTTTAAGTACTATTCTAAAGATTTTGACGCATTACAAAATGCTTAAAGCATTGGTTGAAAAAGAAAGTGATTTTGAGAATAAAGTTTTAATAACTAATAGAACTAGATAATTTACTTTTAATTGTGGGTTGCATGGGAATTTTTTTCCTCTTATAATGAATGGGTATCTTAAAAAAGAAATAGAGTAGTTGAGAGAAAGAATGAAATAATCTTAAATATGTCGAGAACTACATTGAAAAGCAAGATGATGCTTAAGGAATTTTAGGCTAAATGTAACATCATGTTCCCATACAAAGGGTTAGAGCCCTAAATTTTTGTAAATGAGAAATGGCAACGAGAGATAAGAAAAATGCATTTCTTACTCATGCTTAATAGTAACATACACACGCATGTGAATAGATTTTTAAACACATTGCAATGACTGTTTATGCACTTATTTGATATTTTTTGGGGTATAAATGATTTTTAAGTGATTATGATGAGAATAGTGAATATTTTGTCTTGAAAATTGATTTGGTGAATTATATTATTGATTTAGAAATTTTGGTGAAAATTTGGAAAAATTATTAAATTATGGGTATTTTTGGACTAGGAAAAACATGTCAAGTGGCAAAACAATTGATAAATGACATTAGAAATAAATGTCAAATGGTAGTAGAAATTATTGATAAGTGACATTAAAATTTAATGACAAGTGTCATTGAAAATTGGGTGACAATCAGATTAGAAATTGAGAGACAAATGGACTGATTATTAAGAGCCATGTGTTAGCTTAAGAAGAGGAGTTGTTATTTTGATTTTTTAAGTGGTAAGTGTCATGACATGTGTCATGAGACCCACCAAGCAAGTTTTTACCTTTCTTTTAACGCACCCATGACATATACATTGAAATACCATCTTTTAATTGTCTTTCATTTTCATTACATGCTCTTTTCTTCATTTTCTTCTTTTCTACTCATGATCTTCTCGCGCTCACCCTCATCACGTTGAGATCTTGCTTTCCTTCAACTTGTTTCTTCAAGGTCTTTGTTATATCTCCATTTTGCAATTAAAAAAACCTAACCTATTCCTCCTTGAAGAGTTGATGATCATATAAGCTTGGAGGCTAAGGTTTCATGGTGATTTTGAAGAGTTTGGAGTTTTATCAAGTAAGTTATATATTAATCTTCAAGGGACGTGTAAATATAAACATGTATGATGATAGTTTGAAGGTGAAATGATCATGAAAGTGGAGTAGAATGTGTTCAAAAATTTGATGAATGTATGTATATGTTGATGTTGTGTTTTTGGTGTTTATGATCAACCATAGTTTATGATTTGTTTTTGAATGATATTGATATGAAGTTGAGGTGAGAATGAAGAGGAAATCATGTAAAGCTGGTTATCTATTCATAAGATGGGTTGAATGAAACATATAGGAGTTGAAAATTTAGAAAAAGTGAAAGCACAACTTCTGGAGTATGTTAGTTGTAACGTTTTCAAGAATTTCTGGAGTATGTTAGCTATAATGTTTCCACTAGACATGCATCTATATTTTAGCTATATCTTGATCTATAGACATGAAAATGAGATGATTGTAAGTTTATAGTAAAATAGAGACATATGGCTATATGTTTCATGAGAAATCTAATTTTAATTCTGTTTCTAGGAGTTTCAAATTTTGGCTTGAAGTTGAGTATTATGTACTGCCACGGTGTGAGTATAGTCTAAAGTGTTTTGTGTATAACTTGCAGAATACTGAACCAAATTATGTGAATTTAGTGTTGTTAGAAACTTAAGACATATGGTAACATTTGTTTAGAAGTATGTATTGCCCAAATACTTCATTTTCCTTGTCAAAATGGGCATGAAAAATTGACCTGAAAATCTATTTTGAGAAAAGCTGGAATGATGCTTGAATAAGGGATCATCAAGTAGTGCACGATCGTGCACAAGCATGATCATACACAAGCATGATCGTGATATAGAGGAAACATTAGGGAGTTGCACGAATAGAGAAGGTGAATTGCTATTTGACAGCTTTCAATACTCTTCACTCTTTTGACCATAACTCCTTCTCCGAACCTTCGATTGACTTAAAATTTGAACCACAAGCTCCTCACACATTGTCCTTCCTCTCTACCAGAATTCATTTTCATCTAAATTCACTAGGAAGGGATTAGTAAATGATTAATTGATGATGTTATAATAATCAAGTGTATTGAGCTATGAACCTTAGTGCATGATTGAGTGATTAACTTAGAATAAATTTGTATAATTAAGGTGTATACCTAAATTCAAATTAGACATATATGAGTTTTGAAGTATGAATGATCATGAGATATGAATAAAGGAAACATACCAAGAATAGTCAAATTGAGCGTGCATTATACATAACACATATACATATATGTACTATTGAATTTTTATGTGATTGTGCAATTAGTACTGTGTGTGTGATATGTGTATTGCATGATGTGGATACACAGGATAGAACATTAACATCTAGACCTTTTTGGATCTTGGAAGCAAATGCTAAACTAGAGCATACTGTATGTCGACCTAGATGGTCTCTTCTTAATTAATTGTTTTATTTAAGCATCTGTATTGAATTATTATTGATGTGAATGTGAATGTGTTAATTTCGAACATTAATAGTCCGAGGAGTTTGATAAATGTGAACACATTGGAAGTGCTTCATTCAATGTGAATGAGAAAGGAATAAGTGATTCTCTATATAACTGTTGAATATCGGACTTAGGTCCGAGGACATGTGAAAGTGAATGTGTAAACTGAAATAAAGTGATTGATTGATCTTATGTGATTTGATGCATTCCATTACATGAATGCATGATAACATAAAGACAGTTGTGACCGGAGTGACCAGTCTGAAACAGGTTAAAGCTCGGAATATACACAGGAGCCACAGGCTTAGTTGTTAATATGCCCGGTATCCACAAAAGGATATAGGACAATATCTTAAACAAGCCCGGTATCCACAAGGGATATGGGCTAGTAAAAAGGCACTCAGTCACGACAATAGCAATTAGAAGTGAGTCTCATATGCATTGCATATATAATTGATATGTATGTTTTAAATTATCAAAATGAAATGTTTGACTACTCTGAATGTGAAATATGCAATAAGTGATCAAAGCGTTATGTGATGCTATATGACTATTAGTGAAATGATGTGTATTATATAATGACATGACGTGTATGTGAAATTGAAGTATGAACTGTTGTGTTATGTGATACGAGTGAGCCATTGAGGATGGTCCACTCACTGAGTTCGCAAAACTCACCCAAAAATTGCAACATTTTTTTTCAGGCTCAGAGGAGTTACCTCGTTAGACCAATTGGAGTCTAACCACTGCATACGGATAAGAGTTAGAAGTCGGGATCAGTTGTACCTACTTATGTCTACAGTTTTTCTTTGTATTTTAAAAATTGTATTCTGCAATTATTGTATAGTATTTATGTGAATTGAAAAGTTTACTGACTATATTACTGGAAATGTTTTGTATTGGGCCCAGATGATTGCTAGAATTTACAATGATGTGTTAACTGTTTGTAACATTTGCATCTGAAATTATTTTGAATAAAATAGGCTGAAAAAGGTTCATTGATCTTCTAAATATGCATTTGATATTTCTAAAATTCTGAATTGAGTATGATCGACTGACTGCCCTAGCATGCCACCTTATAGAGTATGTTCTCAAATACCGATGGTTTGTTTGGGAATATGCCCTATGAGAGTGGGGTACTACACTAAAGCAATTGCATTTTCTATTTTTTTGTTAAATTGTAATCCTATAAAAATCTTGAATGATGTCACTCCATAAGGAGCATAAAGCAGATTGAAGCCTTCTGCATCACATTTGAGAGTGTTTGGATCTATTATGTATGTACATATTCCAAAGAAAGTAAGGGCCAAACTTAATGATCAAAGTAAGAAAATTGTTTTCATAGGATATGTAGAAATTTTACAAGGCTATAAGTTGTTCAAACAAAGCAATGTAAATATTATAATTAGTAGAGATATTGAATTTGATGAAGAAGCATCTTAATTGGAGGTATCAAATGGAGCAATCTTATGATTTCCTTCTATAGTTAGATGAAAAAGAAAAGGAGATTGCTTAAGAAGTTAGAAATATTTTTTTTACTAACCTTACCAGCCTCATCATCTCTAACATCATCATCTATATCTTCTCTAATAAGAATAGGACCTTGAGAATATTGAATACTTTAATTTTATGGTCCTAAATTGTTTTGTCAGCATACAAATATTGAGAGAATGGAACCATTGACATATGAGTTAGTGTTACTAACATAGATGTCTTAGATTCACAATGTGTTATATGTGACTATGTTTAGGAGATATCGGTATGATCCGACAAATGTGTTATCGACATAAGAAGTGAAATTGCGAGTAACTAAGAAAAACTGAGTGATCCCACCGACTATAGTCTTTTGAAAGAAATCATTTGAGTGAATAAGTTACGTGGGAAAAACGAAGGAGAATATGAGAAAACAATACCCCCATCAATTTGATAAATTAGATAAGAATTTCGATGACGAAATTTATTAAGGGGGAGAATTGTAACATCCTATTCCCATGCAAAGGGTTAGAACCTTAGATTTTTGTGAATGAGAAATGGCAATAAGAGATAAGAAAAATGCGTTTTATACTCATGCATAACAGTAATATACACACGCACATGAATAAATTTGTATACGCATTGCAATGACTGTTCATGCACACATTTGACATTTTCCAGGTATAAATGATTTTAAGTGATTATGGTGTGAATAGTGAATATTTTGTCTTGAAAATTGATCTGGTGAATCATATTATTAATTTAGAAATTTTGGTGAAAATTTGGGAAAATTATAAAATTATGGGTATTTTTGGACTGTGAAAAAATTCTAAGTGGCAAGACAATTGATAAATGGCAGTAGAAATAAATGTCAAATGGCAGTAGAAATTATTGATAAGTGACATTAAGATTTAATGACAAGTGTCATTAAAAATTAGGTGACAATTGGATTAGAAATTAAGAGATAAATAGACTAATTATTAAGAATCATGTCTTAGCTTAAGAATAGGACTTGTTATTTTGATTTTTTAAAGTGGTAAGTGTCATAACAAGTATCATGACACCCACCAGGCAAGTTTTTACCTTGCTTTTAACCCACCCACGACATATATATTGAAAGTCGATCTTTTAATTGTCTTTCATTTTCACTACATGAACTCTTCTTCATTTTCTTCTTCTCTACTCTAGTTTCAGGGTGAAATGATCATGATAGTGGAGTAGAATGTGTTCAGAAATTTGATGAATGTATGTATACATTGATGTTCTGTTTTTGGTGTTTATGATTAACCATAGTTTATGATTTGTTTATGAATGATATTGATCTGAAATTGAGGTGAGAATGAAGAGGAAATGATGTAAATTTGATTATCTATGTATAAGATGGGTTGAATGTAACATATAGGAATTGAAAATCAGGAAAAAGTGAAAGAAGAATTTCTGGAGTATGTTAGCTGTAACGTTTCCACTGGACATGCATATGTATTTTAGCCATATCTTGATCTATAGACATCCAAATGGGATGATTTTAAGTTTATATTTAAATAGAGACACGTGGCTATGTTTTTTATGAAGGAATCAAATTTTAATTCTGTTTGTAGGTGTTTCAAATTTTTGCTTGAAGTTGAGTATTGTGTACTGGCATTGTGTGAGTACAGTCTGAAGTATTTTGCGTATAACTTACAGAATACTGAACCAAATTGTGTCAAGAAACATAGGACATACGGGAACATTTCTTTAGAAGAATGTATTGCCTAAATACTTCATTCTCCATACAGTGACTAGTCTGAAAGAGCTTAAAGCTCAAAATATAGACAAAAGCGACAGGCTCAGTTGTTAATGTGCCCAGTATCCACAAAGGTATATGGGACAATATCTGAAACAAGGCCAGTATCCACAAACGATATGGGCCAGTAAAAAGGCACTCGATCATGACAATAACAATTGGAAGTGAGTCTCATATGCATTGAATGTATAGTTGATATATATGTTTTAAATGATCGAAATGAATTTTTTGACTGCTCTGAATGTGAAATGTGGAATAAGTGATCAAAGTGTTGCATGACGCTACATGATTATTGGTGAAATGACATGTATTATATGATGACATGAAGTGTATGTTAAATTGAAGTATGAACTGTTTTGTTATGTGATAAAAGTAAGCCATCGAGGATGGTCTGCTCACTGGTTTCGCAAAACTCACCCCAAAATTGTAACATTATTTTTCAGGCTCAGAGGAGTTACCCCGTTAGACTAATTTGAGTCTAACCACTGCATACGGGTAAGAGTTAGCGAACTAGATCTGTTGTACATGCATATGTCTACAGTCTTTCTTTGTATTTTAAAAATTCTATTTCGCAATCATTGTATAGAATTTATCCGAATTGAAAATTATAATGATTATATGACTGGAAATGTTTTGTATTGGGGCCAGATGATTACTGGAATTTACGATGATGTGTTAACTGTTTGTAACAATTGTGACTGAAATTGTTTTTGAATAAAATAGGCCAAAAAAGGTTTATTGATCTTCTAAATATGCGTGTGATATTTCTAAAATTTTAAACTGAGTATGATTGACTGACTACCCTAGAATGCCACCTTGTAGAGTATGTTCTCAAATACCGATGGTTTGCTTGGGAATATGCCCTATAAGAGTGGGGTGCTACACTAAAGCAATTGCATTTTCTATTTTTCTGTTGAATTGTAATCCTATAAAAATCTTGAACGATGTAACTCCATAAGGAGCATAAAGCAGATTTAAGCCTTCTGCATCACATTTGAGAGTGTTTGGATCTATTATGTATATACATATTCCAAAGAAAAAAAGGGCCAAACTTGATGATCAAAGTAAGAAAATTGTTTTCATGGGATATGTAGAAATTTCACAAGGCTATAAGTTGTTCAAATAAAGCAATGTAAATATTATAATTAGTAGAGATATTGAGTTTGATGAAGAAGCATCTTAGGATTGGAGATATCAAATGGAGCAATCCTATGATTTCCTTCTAAAGTTAGATGAAAAAGAAAAGGAGATTGCTTAAGAAGTTAGAAATAATTATTTTACTAACCTTACCAGCCTCATCATCTCTAACATCATCATTTATATCTTCTCTAATAAGAATAGGACCTTGAGAATATTGAATACTTTAATTTTGTGGTCCTAAATTGTTTTGTCAACAAACAAATATTGAGCCTTTAAATTTTAAAGATGTTGGCAAGAATGAGAAATGGATTTATACAATGAATTACAAAATTTAAGCCACAAAAAGAATGATAAATAAGAAATCATTTACTTTTTGACATGTCATCATTTCATTGGAGTCAATTGGGTATACAAAATAAGAAAAATATCAAAGGTGAAGTAGAGAGATACAAGGCATGGCTTATTATCAAAGGTTACAAGAAAAAAGCAAGACATTAATTAACTATTAATATAGGTATCCGCCCTTGCTGCCTACCTGAAAATAAATTATTTATTAGTGGATCTTACTGCTTAAAATGATTTGAGAATTCAACAGTTGGATATCGCATTTATAATTATTTCGAGGAAGAAGTCTACATCGAGCGACCAATGGGATATATGGTTGAATGCCAAGAGGATAAAATGTTAAAGTTAATGAAGGCACTATATGGACTTCAACAAGTGCCAAGAGTTTGGAATAACATAGTAGATAATTATTTTTGAGAGAATGATTTTACTAGATGTTTACTTGAATATGGTTTTGATGTTAAAAAGGATAAAGACGATTTATTGTTTTTATCCATATAAATGATCTTATTTTCATAAGAAATAATCCAAAGATGTCTAAAGAGTTTAAAGATTTTATGTTGGACACTCCGCCTTTGTGAGTAATGGGCTCGACATCCTAAGTGATATCTGAATGTGTATCCCTCAAGAGTGGCGTGCCCCCACCAGGACAAACACCAAAACAACTTACTTCTCCTATTTTCGAACATATTTTGGGAAATCCTAAACCGGAATTTCATTTCGACTTGATCCAACCATTTGTAGCTCTATGTCTCTAGTTTATTTAGAGACAAGAATCATCGCATTTAGAGATCCCATAACAAAGTTATAGCTGAAAGACTTGAACTGTAGCGCCCCCTCACCGTAGGGTACACATCGGGAAACCCGAAGGTCGCTCCGACGAGTATCCCACGATAAAGGTG